>JAMXBD010002880.1:0-155354 GCA_024138025.1 Combretum micranthum
ATCTTTGTTCAAGGTCTCATCGTACCACAAGCGTCAGACCCGACATCAAGAAGTATATATCTTGTCTGAAAGGGATAGCAGCTCATAACAATGTGGAATTTCTCCACCACAGGCTGGACCATCAGAGACTATTCCCTCCTCACCCGATGATGTTCAGGTAGAATCTTTTCATACTTTGTTACAGGATAGCGATGATGAGGAGGTAGATGCTAGATTCGTGCTTCAGAGGAAAATATTACTGAAGAAGCATCTGAAGAGGAAGTCGAGAGATGAGGAAGATGATGAATCTGAAGAAGAAGAACCCACCATAACCCCTACACCACAAAGAAGAAGAAACAGAAAAAGATAGTGGATGAGGATGAAGATGATCCTGATTATCAAGGGAGATTGATTCCTTGATATCTTACTGTTCTAATGATGGTGATAATATATTGGATAAACTGTATCTATTGAGAACCCAATCTTAGGTTAGACTCTATAGGGCTTACAAGTAGAATCATGAGTGTTGACATTTTGTTTCTGTTTTTTTTTTTTTATCTTTTGTCTATGCTTTTGTTTTGAGCCCGATGAACTTGGACCTGACTTGTTGTCACTACTACTCCTTTTTTGTTGAACTCTTGCAAGCTGCAAATTTGTCCCTTAAACAGGGAAGTCTATCTTCTTTTACCATTCCTCACTATATTATATATGTTTCGAATTGGGGACAATGTCCAATTTAAGTGTGGGGGAAATTTAGGGATATTCTAGGGATACTATTGATAAAATTTGGTTTTTCTGTGCTTGTTGTAAATGTGAAAAACCCCATTTTACACTTGCTATTATACTTGAAAATATACTCAGAAAATGATTTAGAAATAGCATTCATATATATATATATATATAAAACACACTAAACTTTTAATACCTTACTCATCTATTTTGTGATTAGTATATTAGTTGAAATTGTAGGATGAAATCTAGGTGTGGTAAACTTACTTGCTAATTAAGGATGGAATCTAGAGTCTAAAAGTGGATCGAAGTCCTTAGTTGAAAGTTAAATTGGTTGTGGTTCTAAGCTTCTTAATTTATATATTTTCTTTTCAAATATTTTGAGAGCCCTCCTAATCTTTGGTGAAAAGAGTATATGAAGTTCATCACTTGGTGATCCTTTTTAGAATAAATCTCTTTGAAAATAATCAATTGTTGTGCTAAATTGAAAATAGCATGCCTCTTATATACAATTGATGAAAAAATCAAAGGCCTACTTCCAATGACTCAAGCATTTGAGTTTGAGTATCCTAACTTGAAGTTAGAGTGAGTAGAGAGTTCGATGGGGTCCCTTTAAAACCGGTCACTTGGGTGATGAGCCCGGGATGTACCGACTCGATGAACTCACTATAACGAGAAGGGCGAAAAGGTAAAAGTTCATTAGATGAACATGAAAAAGAGAGCTGAAAAGATGCAGGCTACCCCTGTCCAGAGGAAGGAAAAGAAGCGGGCAAAAACCAGTCCTCTGAAAGCTAAAAATTTTTAAAGGATTTTTAATTAAAGGGAGAAAATCCAGGGGAAGAACAGATACAATTACTTTCACTTTAGATTATTGTGCTTAGAAAAATTAGTTGAAGAGTTTATATATTTGTTAAAAAGTGGTGAAGTATAACTAGGTCTCTTTTGCTATTGTTTGACTTTGTGTTTATTTTGTGACTTTGGAAGCTATTTTTAATTGGTGAGGGTAAAGTTAACTTACCTGGATTAGCCTTGAATTTTGATTAAAGTATGCAATTACATTTAAATAATATATTTGAGCAGTAGGTATAAAGCAAGTTACTATATAAAAAATGAATGCTATGTTTTAACTTATGAAAATTTTGAGTATATTTGATGATAGATTTTAATTGTTTGCTTGAGGACAAGCAAAAAACTCAAGTGTGGGGGGGGAATTGATAAACCAAATTTATTCATTATTTTGTGAATGCCAAAAATGAACTTTATTGTTCATTTTTATTAAGAATTTGGCACTTCAAAACATTAATGTATGCTTTCAGGTCTTTAAAGAAAATATTTTTTCAAGGAAAGCAAAAGACGGGTCAAAAATGCAAATTTTGGATTAAGAAGAATCAAAAATGACAAGATCAAGCTATGTTTTTCAACCATTGCAAGGAGGAAGCAAAATTAAAGAATGAAAATCAAGCTTTTGAAAGACATTTGCAAGACATGGACCTGTCTCAAAAACCATGTCAACTGAAATTGAACTTTGCAAAGGACATTTGTGAGAACATGACCTGTCACTCGCCCTGTCGATTTAATAAAAAGTATTCAATGAGAAAACGACTTTTTTAAACAGTAACCTCCATTTTAAGACAAAAACGTTTATTTTCGGTTATGAAGGAGCGTTACTTGAAGGCCAAAGGATCATAACTCCAAAACCTTTCATCTCTCCTCATCAAGAGCAATTAATTCCATTCAATTGTAGATGGTTATAAAAAGGAGATGGTGGAAGAGAAAGAAGACAGACAAGATTTTGATAAGGAGAGTTTTCAAAAGAAAATGAGTTCTGGAGATTCCAATAACAATTCAAGATCATCAAGGATTGAAGATCCAACACTTTTGAGCTATAATCTTTTCGGGTATTCATGAGTTCGAATTTCTATTTTGAATTTCATGTATTACTATTAATTACTATGAAGGAGTAGTTTTTCAGATCTGGGGTTTGTCGAATTTCATATTTATCATGTGTTGAGACTTTGTTCTTAATGAATTATTGAAGTTCTTTTGTTCAATTGCATGTTTGTTAACCGTTCTTAAGTTTGTATGTCCGAAATACAGATTTATGATGAATTTCATTTAAGTTAATTGAAAGATTACTTTTATGATTGATATATGCAATTGAAGAGATTTGTTTGTAATTCTAGACATAGAATAGCAAGAATCTTCTATTCTTAAGAGTTCATGTTATTAATGCAAATTTTGGTTGCTATTGATTGAGGAGACATCTAATCGATTAATCTGGTTTAGATAAATCGTTAGATTCGAAAGAATTAATAATTTGCTCAAGGAACTCTATAGCTTAAGAAACTAATCTAAATTATCTAATAAAGATTGTCAATGATTCACATGATAAATTGAAAATAAGACAAAACCTGGATTATTAGACCTTAATTGAATCTTGTTTGGTTATGGAAATTGTGTTAATGTGTTTTAAAGGAAAATTAGATAAGTAGTAAAATCATCAAATGTTCAGTTAGATAGTAGAATACGATAAGTAGTATTTGCCTATTCCCTGAGGACGATCCCGATTTTTAAAAGCGATATCTATATTCACGATAGGTACACTGTAAACCCCGGGAATTCTCAGTAGCTAGAAAACCCCAGGAGTGGGAAACAAAACCCTAACCCAATCAGATTGAGTTTAGTAAATGTAGCCTAGGAACCCTAAATCCGGCTTTCCTTCGGTTTCATAGTAAAATAAATATTATGGAGTAAATGAAAGTGAATTGTTGTTCCTAAGTACATTTCAAACCTTTGACAATTTTAAATTCGGGAATTTTTCAATTCCGGGCCTTCCCGAGCCCAATTACGGAAAAGCGTGCCCCGGGCCACGGATTCAGAAAAATATTCCGGAATATTCATTAGAACCGTAATTTTATAAGGATTCCAAAAATATCAATTTCATAATTTTTCGAGCTATAAAGATTACAGTTATAGCTTTTCCCGTGTTTTCGGAACAACCGGTAAAGTAGATGTCTTGTCTACTATTCACAAGTACAACCTACACTACACACTACCCATACCCTATTCTTACATCCTTACAACTACTCATTTCAATTTTCTTTTCCAAGAAATTTTGTCTTTTAAATAATTATTACATTTATTTCATTTATTACATTTTCATTTACTAAATTACAAATTTCATTTTTTTCAAAACTCTCACACACACACACACATATGGCCGGCGCTCCCCCCCTCTTGTTCCCCCTCATTGTGATCAATTTTGCTATATTTTAATTAACTAAACCCTAAATCACTTGATATATATACTTATTTTTCTCTCTCTCTCTTCATTTTCTTCTCATTCAAAATTGGAAAAAGAGAAAACCTCTCTTCCTTTCTTCCCTTGTGTGCCGAGCATCCCCCTCCCTCTCCCTCTTGCATTTTCAACTTCAAGCTTCTCCATTTCTATCTTAGATCCTCCATTGGTATGTGTATGTGAGCCTTGTTCTTCCTATTCTTGTAATGGCAAAGGTATACCTTGTGTATTTCCTCATCAAAACCCTATGATGCTCATGCTAGGGATATGGAAATGCATGAACAAGGATGTCAAGCCATCACAAGACATGGATCTTGTGTTTAAATGCATCTTGTTAAGATTTCATGTTGCTCATGCATATATAGTAATGACCTTGTATTTATATTGATGTTCATGCCATGAGACTCATGTTATATACATCATATGTAGTAGATCTAAGGTTTAGACATCCACCACTTTATGTACATGCATGATCATAGGTTCATTTTTGTTTATGTGTTTTATTGATCATAAAAATGAGGTCTTGTTCATGTATAGAGATGCTAGATAGTATATCTCCACATATAGATGGCAAGAACATTGAAAAAGGAAAGACTTTGTTATATGGAAAGTTGAAAATTCGGATGAAATGGAAACCCTACCCTAAAGACCTCCAAAATCATTTTTAAACTTATATTTCATAAGAAAAATGAAGGGTATGTGTAATAGATATGTTGAAGGAATTATTTTCATAAGTTTAGATGAGTTTAGGCATGATAAAAATAAGGAAAACAAAGGTGAAGTTAGGATGAAAAATGTTGACTTTAAATGTGTAGTCAAATTCGTAACTTTGTGTAATGCCTATATAAACACTTAGTATTTAAGTCTAAAATGGATATTTTATAAGCTAGATGGAGTCCTTAGATGATGTATACATTGAAGCCCCAATTTTTAATGCATTAGACTAGATTTCCCTTAAGAAAAATGTAAGAAAAGAAAATTTGGAAAATTCGGATTTTTACAACTAGCTTATTTGAAAACATGTTTACCAAATGAAAAATGTGAAATTTTGTGCATGAATGGAGGCCATGACTATTATATACTTTGAGAACCTATTCTTAGCTAAATAATAAGTAGATTATAAGATTACAAACCAAAGAAACCCTAAGGAGTATAATGTGGGAGAATAACCTCTTAGATTTAGCCTTTATGAAACTTTCCCCAACACTTAGGAATTCCTAAAAGTTGATTACTACAAAAATCATCATGACCATGCACATGGAGTTCATTACATAGCATACACATTTGTAGTTCATTCCTAAATCCTTCATGCATAAATCACTCACTAGGAACATTTCTTATCAAAAGCAAAACACATTTTCAAAGTTGGATCAATTGCGGAACAGAACTGATCCCACTGTTCCGTGACCCTATGATTTTCAAAACTTGGATTTAATACTTGAATTAGATAGATCTTTCGAAGTAGATGAAGATCGATATAAAGTTTGCGAAATTCCGAGTTAAAATGACCAAGTTATGGCCGTTTTAAGTCGGAACTTCCAAATATAGCGAGAAATCCGAATTCAACTAGTCTAGATGTATAGTTTGATTTAATTACATGGTGAGAATCTCATAGGGATTATTCTTGATTGGTAGGTGATTCCGAGCAGGACGACTCTCTACCACCCGATTATTACTATTAAGGAGTTTGGTGACCCATGGCCGAGTGAGTTACTTCCACTCTCAATTAATGCTTGTGAATGTAATGTAGTAGCATTAGTGATGTAGGCAAAGATAAAAGAAATTGTACAAGCATGATGGGGTATGTGGGAATTATTTGTGTTGTGAATTGTTGATATGTGAAATGGAACTTAAAGCATATCGAAACCGGGTGTTAAGATATTGATTGTTTATTTAGAATCATATGAAGAATGTCTGGTATACTTGTTGGTCACCTAAAAGAATCGAATTAATGACTATTCGACTCCGACTATAACTGAGTTCATTCATGTCACGATGGGGTTGGAGCATTTGCATTGGTTGGTTTTTCGTGACCCATAAAACGAATGTGAGGTTAATCGTGATCCATAAAACGAGCTTTTAATCAGTTGACCGTGAGCTTAAACGGCGTCGTACCGCAGGAATCGTTAATCTGCTAACCCGGGATGGAGGGCGCAAGTCCATCCACATATGATTTCCGGTTGGTCATATGTTTGATGATTTCATTTGTATGGTGCATGCACTTGCTTGAATAATTACTTGTTTGAGTGATTGTATTTAATTGCGTTATGGAAGTATTACTCACTAAGCTAGTTAGCTTACGCCCCAATAGTGTTTATCTTTTGCAGCATGAGTTTATATGGCTTAGGCCAAGGCAAGCCACAGCGCAGGTACCGGAGATAGGAGTTTCCCATAGAAGTTTGATTCATTTCTTTTGTATAGACTTCCATTGGAAACTAAGGACTCTGGATGACTGTAATAGACTGTTATTCTTTTGGGGGAATGCCCCTTAGATTTTGTAAACCTTAAAGATTTATGCGTTTTGATTTATTACCTATGGCTAATGAATGCCCTGTTAAACTGTTAAACTCCATTTGTTGAAGTATTCTATTGTCGTAAGGGAACGCTTTACATCTACTTAAGACTCCTGAAGGCTCCGGTTAGGGAACTCGGGATTCTTACTTAGTATGTGGCGGACTGTTACGTTTAGGATACCCTACGGGGCGTGACAGTTTAAGTTGGTATCAGAGCCTAGGTTATAAAACAAGACAATAGGATTAAAATAAACGGGACCTAGGAATCTAATTACTAGGTTAAATGGAGTTAAAAACGTTTTCTGGTTGAGTCTAATTAGTAGTATTGTTTGATGTAGGTCTCTCTGGGTGAGACTAGGGAAAGGGCAAGGAATTTTACGAAAAGGAATGATGAAACCATGGTAGAATATAGACTGAGGCTGAGAGAACTGTGTGAAGATTTTGCCTTGGCCCGACATCCCCGGACCCTAGGGGAAATGTACAGGTTATGGAAGGATGGGCTGAGATATACCCGATGGGCCTCAGTAGTGGATCAATTGAGTTATGATCCTATGGGAAGAAGGAGCTGGACGAAGTTAGAGACCATCTACACATTAGAGAGGATCATGGTTGATTACGGGCGTGAGCCCATGACAAGAGAAGCCACGTTTATCTTGAAAAGTGGAGGAAACCGAACCCCTCCAGATTTTAGGGTATGGATCCCCATAGGACCCCTATATGTTTATGCTCATGATAACTTGTTTGATCACCATGACTGGAACATAGCTGATGCATGGAATCATATCACCTGGCATGCAATCTATCTGGACATCCTCCCCCCCCGGGTAATTGCTCCACCTCCAGCTATGGATATAGGTATGCAGCTGAATGGAGCACCTGTGATTGAAGAGGAAGAAGAAGAGGAGGAGGAGGAGGATCCCGAGGAGGATCCGAACTGGGAACAAAATGAGGTACCTAGGACCCCTACCCCGCCTGTTGAACCAGAGGTGCAAGTAAACCCAGAGCCCGATCAAATTATATGGGATTTTAACCGGATGTTGGAGATACCAGAGAGCGGGAGGGTAGAACCCGAGGTAGATTCCAGGCTATGGAGAGATGTGTATGTGGAGGGTGAGAACCCACCTGTGCTTGACCTAGCAGTAGTAGAACCCGAGGCCCCAGTGCCTATGGAGACAGAGAATGTGGCAGATGAGCCCGTGAGAGAACCTGAAGTAGAGGTGAACCGCCTAGGTGAGCCCGAGATGAGAGGAGAGGAGGAAGAAGTAAGCCCGCATGAGGGGCAAGGGACTGAAGAAGAAGAAGAAGAGGAAGAAGAAAGTGAGGATCAGGAGCCTCTAGTTCGACCCGCTAGGAAGCGGAGGATGACCACCAGGGAGTATCTTAGCTTGTTCGTCCGACAGGACGATGGTGGTTCTACCAGCAGGGGACGACTTCCTAGCCCGACCCCCGACAGCTCTAGTGATGATTAGAGACCGGGATGTTAGCGAACCCATAAAGTCCAAGCGGAATCCTGATTTTCTTATTTTGTAGTAGGCAATGCGGGATGCCAAATTGCCTTAGGATTTCAGGATAGTTAGTGTTTTGTTGTTCTTTTTCCCTGTATTTTGACATGTTTTCGGGAATAGGGAAATTGATTAGACTAGGAAGGAAGCTTAGCTAGCCAAATTATGGGAGCTAAAAGTTGATGTAATATTTGTTTGGCTCGCTAAAGAAATGAAAAGGATCACTTTTGTTTTAAAGAAATGGGATTGTGAAAAGCATGCATTCTAGTCTTGATACATAAGAGAGCATTAACTGCATATAGGTTGCATAAGCATCCACTCATTTGCATTTTTGTGGTGAAATATCAATTAGTTACATTGTGTGTGGATTCTTTTATTTCCCTTGTGGTTCTTTTAATCATTTCTTGTTTCCTTTTCGGTTTGATGTTTGACTCATCTTATGACTTTATGGAATTATGTATTCCTTTCCTTCTGAGTTTAAATTTCAGACTTTCGCAACTTCTGAGCTTGTTATTAATCCTATTCCTTTGAAACCTAAAAACCCTATATATGCTAAAACTCCATTAAACATTGTGTAAGCAGACGAAACCGACGAACTCGGAACCAAGGACAAGGGTCTAACCCTAATGAAGCCGATCAACCGGCTATACAGCAACCTGACCCCCAAGGAGTAGCACCCCAAAACCAACAGGGCGATGTGCTAAACGCGATTGGGCAGTTGGCCAATCTCCTGAACACCTTTATCCAGAATCAGAATCCGGTGCGGAACCCACCCCCAAGTCAGAGTGCTCGGGATTCAGCACCACATCCGCCGCCCGCAGATCATCGGGAAATGACTGCGGAAGCACCTGCTCCACAGGAGGACACTCCTATAATGTGCGGTTGCCGCCACCCCCACCATACAGGAGACCCCACCGAAGCTCTTTACCGGACTTCATTAAGAGCAACAGGTACTTTGATGGGGCATTCGGTAAGCCGGATGAAGCTGAGGATTGGCTGGCCCAAGTGGAACGTTCTTTTGCTGCATACGAGATTCCACCTTACTTGCAGCTAGAATATGGGACGTACATGTTAAGATACAATGCTCGAGTCTGGTGGGACTCCAAGAGAAGGAATTTGACCTCCCCGGCCACCTGGGAAACCTTCCGCCGGGAATTCTTGAATAATTACTTTCCCTCTAGCTTGAGGGTGAAGTATAGTGCGGACTTCCTTCATGTAAAGCAGAAAGGGAGAACGGTAGAGCAATATGAAACTGAATTTGTTCACCTGCTGCAATATGCTCCTGAATCTTTCAGGGATAGTGAGGAATTAAAGAAGCAGGTATTCCTGGGAGGCTTGGACGAAGAACTGGATCAAGCTAGAAGAGTTTGGGTAAGAACCTATCCCGAGATGGTAGAAAAGGCTCGAGTCATTGAAGGGGCTAGGAAAAGAAAGTATCAGGAGCCCGAAAAGAGAGTATTCGGGAAGAGGCCGTTTGATGCCTCGAGCTCAGGATTCAAGGGTAAACGGTACAGGCCGTACCAAGGGTTTAAAGAGGAGTCTAGCGGCAAGCCAACCCAATTCAAAGCCAACGTCACATGTTGGAAATGTAAGGGAACACATGCACCTAGGCAATGCCCGCAGTTGCGGAACAAGTGCTATTTTTGTGGCGATGCTGGCCACATGGTTTTTACATGCCCAAAGAAGCTGGCAGTAACTTGCTTTATTTGCAAAGAGAAAGGGCACTTAGCTTCCGAGTGTTCACAGCGAAAGAGCGTGACCGCCCGACCCTTCGGAGCCTCGAGCAATGCTAACCCCTTGAGGTCTGGTAACAAGAGCGGAAGTCGAGCAGCTTCCGCGATGCACGGGATGAGGCTATACAACTTAGAAGGCCAATGGATGGTGGAAGAAGACGAAGATGAGGACGTAGAGTTGGCAGCTTTGGATCCAAGCGAGAGTTCTGATGGTGGCCTGGTGACAGGTTAGTAACAGAAACCCCTCCTAAGTTGAAATTAAGTTGTTTAAATTGATTGCTGTTTAAATGAAATTGTATATATTATGGAAAGCTGGAAGTAGAGACCCTTTATGGATAGCCTTACGAGTATTTTAAGGTTCATATGTGATGGGTGTTTGTGACCTCAGGACATATACAAGTAAATAACGTGGAAGCCTATGCCTTGTTTGACACGGGAGCGACCCACTCGTTCATCACAAATAGTTTGGCAACCCGACTCGGATTGCCCATAGCCACAACCATGGTTAGCTTGAGGATTAAGACCCCCACGGGGAGCGTGGTGACAACCCGAGATCTAATAAAAGACTGTCCATTGGAAATCCATGATCACCACTCCAAAAGTGATCTAATTGTGCTAGAAATGAATAAATACGAAGTTATCCTCGGGATGAATTGGTTAAGTAAAGTAAAGGCAATAGTGGATTGCCAAAAGAGGACTGTATGTTTTTATGATCAATCGGGAGCGAAAGTAGAATTTATGGGAGAGGCCTTAGTCCCGAGAAGGATTGATCTAAGCTCATTCGAGCTGATGATGGAGGATGAGGAAATGATACCGATTGAGGACGTCTTGGATGAAGGGGAAAACCGTGAGGAAAAGGATATTCCAGTGGTGAATGAATACTTGGATGTGTTCCCAGAAATTTTGCCGGGGTTACCGCCAAGGAGAGAGATCGACTTTGAGATTGTGTTGGCTCCAAATACCGAACCAATATCCAAAGCGCCATATCGGATGGCACCGGCTGAGCTGAAAGAGCTAAAGACGCAGCTACAGGAGCTCCTAGACCAGAAATTTATTAGACCAAGTGTATCGCCATGGGGCGCACCCGTTTTGTTTGTGAAGAAGAAGGACGGATCGATGAGGTTGTGTATAGACTACCGGGAACTGAATAAGGTGACTGTCAAAAACCGATATCCCTTACCAAGAATCGACGATTTATTTGACCAGCTACAAGGAGCTTGTGTGTTCTCACGTATTGACTTACGTTCGGGGTATCATCAGCTAAGGATTAAGCCTGAGGATGTGCCTAAGACAGCTTTTCGTACTCGTTATGGGCACTACGAGTTTTTGGTAATGTCATTTGGACTGACGAATGCACCGGCTGCATTCATGGACTTAATGAATAGAGTCTATAAGCCGCTTTTGGATAAATGTGTAATAGTCTTTATTGATGACATCCTCATATATTCAAAGACCAGAGAGCAACATGAAGAGCATCTCCGTTTGGCATTGCAAACCTTACGAGATAACAAGCTGTACGCCAAGCTGTCCAAGTGTGACTTTTGGTTAGACCGGATATCCTTCCTCGGACATGTGGTAACGGGAGATGGGATATCAGTTGATCCCGAAAAGATCAAAGCAATAGTGGATTGGAAGCCACCACAAACCGTTACTGAAGTAAGGAGTTTCTTGGGATTGGCTGGCTATTATCGCAAATTTGTGAAGGATTTTTCAAAGATAGCTAAGCCGTTGACTCAATTGACTCAAAAGAACGAAAAATTCATTTGGACAGACAAGAGAGAACAAAGTTTCCAGGAACTAAAGCGACGACTGGTCTCGGCACCGATTTTGGTTTTACCAGATCCGGAAAAGTCTTACACGGTACATAGTGATGCTTCGAGAAATGGTCTTGGATGCGTCTTGATGCAAGAACGGAAGGTCATTGCGTATGCTTCTCGGCAATTGAGACCGCATGAGCAGAACTACCCTACGCATGACTTGGAGCTAGCTGCAGTTGTCTTTGCCTTGAAGTTATGGCGACATTACTTGTATGGGCAACGGTGTGAGATATATACCGATCATAAAAGCCTTAAATACCTGTTCACACAGAAGGAGTTAAACATGCGGCAAAGGAGATGGTTGGAATTAATAAAAGATTATGACCTGGGAATAAATTACTGTCCAGGAAGAGTGAATGCAGTCGCAGACGCCCTAAGTCGGAAGAATCATGGAGAGGTAGCCGCTTTGATTACAAGCCAGAAGGAATTGATTAAGGAATTTGAGAAGTTAAGGATCGAGTTCACAGATCGAAGTGCTGAGCTGGAGATATCTAACTTGGTGCTAGAACCACCCTCGTGGAAAGAATCAAAGAAGCACAGAGGTACGACGAGGTGATACAAAGGATAAAAAGGGAAACCCAAGCGGGGAAATACCTTGACTTTGCCGTGGATGAGGAAGACGTGATCCGGATGAACGGAAGGCTGTGCGTACCAGAGGATGAGGAGTTGAAGAAGGAGATAATGGGTGAAGCGCATAACTCCGGGTATACCATGCATCCGGGAGGCACCAAAATGTACCAAGATTTGAAGAGTTGCTATTGGTGGAATGGAATGAAGCGAGACGTGGCAGATTATGTAATGAAGTGCGCAGTATGCCAACAGGTGAAGGTAGAGCACCAGAGACCGGGCGGAATGCTAAAGCCCTTACCTATTCCGGAATGGAAGTGGGATCAAATATCCATGGATTTTGTTTGTGGCTTCCCAAAGACTCCATCGGGCTGTGATGCAATATGGGTAATAGTGGATCGGTTAACTAAGTCGGCGCATTTCCTACCCATAAATATGACCTATTCAATGGAAAAGTTAGCCAAGATTTATATCAGAGAGATAGTAAGATTACATGGCATACCTGCAGGGATCATCTCGGATAGAGACCCGAGATTTGTGTCCAAGTTTTGGACAAGCTTGCAGAAGAGCTTGGGTACTAAATTGCATTTCAGTACGGCTTACCATCCTCAGACCGACGGACAGTCTGAGCGAACGATCCAAACCCTTGAAGACATGTTAAGGGCATGTACCCTGGAATTCAAAGGGAATTGGGATAATCATGTTCACCTAATCGAGTTTGCCTATAATAACAGCTATCACTCCACTATCCAGATGCCTCCGTATGAAGCCTTATATGGACGGCGATGTAGGTCCCCTTTGTTTTGGGATGAGGTGGAAAAGGTAGCAATTGGGCCGGAATTGGTACAGGAAGCCGCAGATAAAGTGAGGTTGATTCAGCGGAAGATGAAGGAAGCCCAGGATCGACAAAAGAGCTGGGCAGACTTGAAAAGACGGAGCTTGAATTTAAAGTGGGTGATCATGTGTACCTGAAGATAAACCCGATCAAAAGTATCAAGGAATGCGTACACAAGGGAAATTAAGCCCGAGATACATTGGACCTTTTGAGATTTTGGAAAGAGTCGGAGACCTGGCGTATCGGCTAGCCCTACCACCTAATTTGTCCGGGATTCACAATGTGTTTCATGTGTCAGTTTGAGGAGATATGTGGCCGACCCAGAGAGGATTCTGGAATTGGAGCCAATCCAGTTGAGGGAAAACCTGACTATGAAGAACACCCAGTAAAGATATTGGATAAGAAAACTCAAAGCTACGAAACAAAGACATTCACTACGTGAAAGTATTATGGAGGAATCATGCTTATGAAGAGGCAACCTGGGAACGGAGGATGAAATCCGGAGAAAGTACCCCGAGATATTTGAAGGAAAAGGTACGTCAGTTCCGTTTTGAGGACAAAACTTTATTTAAGGTGGGGAGGTTGTAAACCCCGGGAATTCTCAGTAGCTAGAAAACCCCAGGAGTGGGAAACAAAACCCTAACCCAATCAGATTGAGTTTAGTAAATGTAGCCTAGGAACCCTAAATCCGGCTTTCCTTCGGTTTCATAGTAAAATAAATATTATGGAGTAAATGAAAGTGAATTGTTGTTCCTAAGTACATTTCAAACCTTTGACAATTTTAAATTCGGGAATTTTTCAATTCCGGGCCTTCCCGAGCCCAATTACGGAAAAGCGTGCCCCGGGCCACGGATTCAGAAAAATATTCCGGAATATTCATTAGAACCGTAATTTTATAAGGATTCCAAAAATATCAATTTCATAATTTTTCGAGCTATAAAGATTACAGTTATAGCTTTTCCCGTGTTTTCGGAACAACCGGTAAAGTAGATGTCTTGTCTACTATTCACAAGTACAACCTACACTACACACTACCCATACCCTATTCTTACATCCTTACAACTACTCATTTCAATTTTCTTTTCCAAGAAATTTTGTCTTTTAAATAATTATTACATTTATTTCATTTATTACATTTTCATTTACTAAATTACAAATTTCATTTTTTTCAAAACTCTCACACACACACACACACATATGGCCGGCGCTCCCCCCCTCTTGTTCCCCCTCATTGTGATCAATTTTGCTATATTTTAATTAACTAAACCCTAAATCACTTGATATATATACTTATTTTTCTCTCTCTCTTCATTTTCTTCTCATTCAAAATTGGAAAAAGAGAAAACCTCTCTTCCTTTCTTCCCTTGTGTGCCGAGCATCCCCCTCCCTCTCCCTCTTGCATTTTCAACTTCAAGCTTCTCCATTTCTATCTTAGATCCTCCATTGGTATGTGTATGTGAGCCTTGTTCTTCCTATTCTTGTAATGGCAAAGGTATACCTTGTGTATTTCCTCATCAAAACCCTATGATGCTCATGCTAGGGATATGGAAATGCATGAACAAGGATGTCAAGCCATCACAAGACATGGATCTTGTGTTTAAATGCATTTGTTAAGATTTCATGTTGCTCATGCATATATAGTAATGACCTTGTATTTATATTGATGTTCATGCCATGAGACTCATGTTATATACATCATATGTAGTAGATCTAAGGTTTAGACATCCACCACTTTATGTACATGCATGATCATAGGTTCATTTTTTTTATGTGTTTTATTGATCATAAAAATGAGGTCTTGTTCATGTATAGAGATGCTAGATAGTATATCTCCACATATAGATGGCAAGAACATTGAAAAAGGAAAGACTTTGTTATATATGGAAAGTTGAAAATTCGGATGAAATGGAAACCCTACCCTAAAGACCTCCAAAATCATTTTTAAACTTATATTTCATAAGAAAAATGAAGGGTATGTGTAATAGATATGTTGAAGGAATTATTTTCATAAGTTTAGATGAGTTTAGGCATGATAAAAATAAGGAAAACAAAAGGTGAAGTTAGGATGAAAAATGTTGACTTTAAATGTGTAGTCAAATTCGTAACTTTGTGTAATGCCTATATAAACACTTAGTATTTGAGTCTAAAATGGATATTTTATAAGCTAGATGGAGTCCTTAGATGATGTATACATTGAAGCCCCAATTTTTAATGCATTAGACTAGATTTCCCTTAAGAAAAATGTAAGAAAAGAAAATTTGGAAAATTCGGATTTTTACAACTAGCTTATTTGAAAACATGTTTACCAAATGAAAAATGTGAAATTTTGTGCATGAATGGAGGCCATGACTATTATACTTTGAGAACCTATTCTTAGCTAAATAATAAGTAGATTATAAGATTACAAACCAAAGAAACCCTAAGGAGTATAATGTGGGAGAATAACCTCTTAGATTTAGCCTTTATGAAACTTTCCCCAACACTTAGGAATTCCTAAAAGTTGATTACTACAAAAAATCATCATGACCATGCACACATGGAGTTCATTACATAGCATACACATTTGTAGTTCATTCCTAAATCCTTCATGCATAATCATCACTAGGAACATTTCTTATCAAAAGCAAAACACATTTTCAAAGTTGGATCAATTGCGGAACAGAACTGATCCCACTGTTCCGTGACCCTATGATTTTCAAAACTTGGATTTAATACTTGAATTAGATAGATCTTTCGAAGTAGATGAAGATCGATATAAAGTTTGCGAAATTCCGAGTTAAAATGACCAAGTTATGGCCGTTTTAAGTCGGAACTTCCAAATATAGCGAGAAATCCGAATTCAACTAGTCTAGATGTATAGTTTGATTTAATTACATGGTGAGAATCTCATAGGGATTATTCTTGATTGGTAGGTGATTCCGAGCAGGACGACTCTCTACCACCCGATTATTACTATTAAGGAGTTTTGGTGACCCATGGCCGAGTGAGTTACTTCCACTCTCAATTAATGCTTGTGAATGTAATGTAGTAGCATTAGTGATGTAGGCAAAGATAAAAGAAATTGTACAAGCATGATGGGGTATGTGGGAATTATTTGTGTTGTGAATTGTTGATATGTGAAATGGAACTTAAAGCATATCGAAACCGGGTGTTAAGATATTGATTGTTTATTTAGAATCATATGAAGAATGTCTGGGTATACTTGTTGGTCACCTAAAAGAATCGAATTAATGACTATTCGACTCCGACTATAACTGAGTTCATTCATGTCACGATGGGGTTGGAGCATTTGCATTGGTTGGTTTTTCGTGACCCATAAAACGAATGTGAGGTTAATCGTGATCCATAAAACGAGCTTTTAATCAGTTGACCGTGAGCTTAAACGGCGTCGTACCGCAGGAATCGTTAATCTGCTAACCCGGGATGGAGGGCGCAAGTCCATCCACATATGATTTCCGGTTGGTCATATGTTTGATGATTTCATTTGTATGGTGCATGCACTTGCTTGAATAATTACTTGTTTGAGTGATTGTATTTAATTGCGTTATGGAAGTATTACTCACTAAGCTAGTTAGCTTACGCCCCAATAGTGTTTATCTTTTGCAGCATGAGTTTATATGGCTTAGGCCAAGGCAAGCCACAGCGCAGGTACCGGAGATAGGAGTTTCCCATAGAAGTTTGATTCATTTCTTTTGTATAGACTTCCATTGGAAACTAAGGACTCTGGATGACTGTAATAGACTGTTATTCTTTTGCGGGGGAATGCCCCTTAGATTTTGTAAACCTTAAAGATTTATGCGTTTTGATTTATTACCTATGGCTAATGAATGCCCTGTTAAACTGTTAAACTCCATTTGTTGAAGTATTCTATTGTCGTAAGGGAACGCTTTACATCTACTTAAGACTCCTGAAGGCTCCGGTTAGGGAACTCGGGATTCTTACTTAGTATGTGGCGGACTGTTACGTTTAGGATACCCTACGGGGCGTGACATACACTGCCTATTACCTTTATAGCAATTTAAGAACGGGCCTTTATAAATTGAAAACTACGCTTGAAGGTAATCATCATAGCCTTACCTGTGAGTGGTGAGGAGTATGCTATTTATAGTGACGCCTCTATCCAAGGTTTGGGATGTGTGCTGATGCAGAGAGGCAGGGTTATAGCATATGCTTCCAGACAATCCTACTCATGATCTGGAGCTAGCAGCAGTTGTGCAAGCTTTGAAGCTGTGGAGACATTACTTATATGGGCAAGGATGTAAAGTGTATACGGATCATAAAAGTTTAAAGTACATTTTTACCCAGAAAGAGTTGAACATGAGACAGAGAAGATGGTTGGAACTAATATTTTGATATTGATATTCAGTATCATTCAGGAAAGGCGAATGTAGTAGCTGATGCCTTGAGCAGAAAGAGAATAGAGAATCTTGCAACTTTGATCACGATAGAATGTCATCTCACTGATGATATGAGGAAGCTTGAACTGGAAATAGTCACAAGACAGGTAGATGAAAGATTGGCTAATATGAGAATTTAATCTACTCTTGTGGACAGAATCAAGACAACTCAGATAGATGATCAGAGTATCTTGGATATAAAGAGGAAAATGGTGATGGCTCGAGCACCAGAATTTTATGTGGATGATGAAGGTATCCTTAGGTACAAAGGGAAATTGTGTGTGCTAGTGCAAGGAGAACTTAAGAAGGAATTGTTGAGGAAGCGCACAACTCTAGTTATTCCATTCATCCTGGAGGGAACAAGATGTATCAAGATTTGAAAAACCTATACTGGTGGAACAACATGAAAAAGGAGATAGCGGAATATGTATCTAAGTGCCATACGTGTCAAATGATTAATATTGAGCACAGAAAACCGGCTGGTGAGTTGAAGCCTTTGCCAATACCACAGTGGAAGTGGGAACATATCACTATGAATTTTGTTTCTGCTTTACCCAAGACAAAAGATAAGTTTGATTCGATTTGGGTCATTGTGGATCGTCTCACAAAGGTAGCTCACTTTATACATATTAAGACTGGTTATAAATTAGAGCGTTTGACACAATTGTATATCAAGGAGATTGTGAGATTACATGGAATACCAGTGACAATCGTGTCAGATAGGGATACCAAATTTGTTGGGAGATTCTGGAAGAGTCTGCATCAAGCTTTAGGAACTAAGGTTGTGTTTAGTATTGCTTATCATCCTCAGATTGATGGGCAATCTGAAAGGACTATACAAACTTTAGAAGATATGTTGAAAGCATGCATTTTGGATTTCAAAGGAAGTTGGGATGAGCATTTGCCACTAGTGGAATTTGCCTACAACAATAGTTATCAAGCGTTGATTGGCATGCCTCCATACGAAGCACTTTATGGTAGAAAGTGTAGATCACCTATTCATTGGGATGAAGTGGGTGAAAGACAATTGTTGGGATCATAGTTAGTCCAAGATGTAGTTGACAAGGTCAGTTTGATCAGGCAAAGATTACAAGCTGCTCAGAGTCGACAAAAGAGTTATGCGGATAAACGAAGAAGACCCTTGGAATTTTAGGTAGGTGAGCACGTTTTGTTAAAGATTTCACCAACAAAAGGAGTTGTTAGATTTGTCATAAGAGGAAAGTTGAATCCTCGATATGTGGGACCATATGAGATTCTTCAAAAGATAGGCGACATGGCTTATAGATTAGCTTTACCGCCTGATTTGGAGGAATGCATAATGTGTTCCAGTATCCATGCTCAGAAAGTATGTCAGAGATCTAGAAGAAATAGTAGCTCTTGAAACCATTGGAAGTGCAGCCAAACCTTACAATGATTGAAAAGTCGATCAGAATTGTGAACTTTAAGGAGAAGATTCTGAGAAGCAAGGTTGATCAAATATGTGAGAGTGCAATGGACTAATCAAACCGAACGTGAAGCTACCTAGGAGCTAGAAGAAGACATGAGAACAAAATATCTAGAGTTGTTTATTAATCCAGGTAACTTTCGAGGGATGAAGTTCTTTTTTAGGAGAGGAGAGATGTAAAATATAGAAATAAAGATGAAATATAATGAATTATGAATCATGAGATGATATAGGATGAGTTTAAGGTCAAAACAAGTAAATTGTAAAGGTTTAAGTTTGGTTGTAGAACAAATGTTAAGTTTGGATTTCTGCAATTTTTGACAGATTGTACACCGCCTACTAGAGAATCTATGCCGCCGGCATAGAGACTGCGTCGGAAGGGAACAATAGCTGTTTTCTTAATGCTGGGTGGAACGTTGCTGGTGTATACTAGGGTTTCTCTTAACGCTGACTAGGAACGCTACCGGAGTAGCGTATGGATTTGTCGGCGTATGTAGTAGGATCTGTCATGCCCTAAAGGGTACCCTAAAACATGACAACCACCACACTCAATATTAAAGCTTAAGTATGACAACCTTAGTCATTCCCAAAAGCTTTTATATTAAGTGTAAAGCGTGCTTTCACAACTTTAGAGGACCATATATGGAATTATGAAGCTTAAGAAGATATAAATAACACATTAAGAAAAGATGATTCATAATATTCATTCACTTATAACAATGATCTTTACAACTTAGGGATATTCCCCCGTGATTACTAATCTACTACAAGAATATTTGTACATTAATACTAATACTACACTTCATCTAAAATTTCCTTTGTCCAAAAAGAAATTACCTACCCGCAGGGCCCTTGTGGCCTTAACCATAAATAGGGAAACTGCAAAAGATATCTATGGGGGTATAAGCTAACAGGCTTAGTGAGAATTATTTCCATAAATAACTTCTTGTAACAAAGTTTCAAACAAGTTAATTAAGCAAACAAATAGGATGCAACATACACGTGGGCAAACAAAGCATATAATTTTCTGGGAGCTATATGTTGAATGGATTTGCGCCCTCCATTCGGGGTATGGTGATACATAACCTCAAACAAGTAGTTTTTAATAAAAAGTTTTGTGCTTTCGATCAATATCGCCAAGCACATGAAGTCTACTTGAATTGAGCCTTACTTTCGGATCTTCCGCCAAGCATTTCCTTTTTTTCCATAACGCCGCCAAGCAATCGCTTTCGGATCTTTCGCCAAGTGTTGCTTTCAACATGAGCTTACTATCTTTCTCACCCAAGGATACTAACCCAAAATGCAATGTGACTCACTTTGTGGTATGCATGAATCCATTTATTTATGATATAATAATATTCTTATCAAGTTTAAGGTGATCAAAGCATTTCATACAAAGCAAGTGTTATACTAAAACAAGTATTTTAAATCAATTCCGGCTTCGATATTCTTAGGATTCTTTCAAAGAATTAATTAACATACATATCCATTTTCTTTTTCCTAACTCTAATGCAACTAAATTATAAGCACAACAAGTATAGCATTTAACGGAAATAAACTCACGATGCCATGTCGACTATTCTTTTATGCGGTTGAGTCGTTCACACCCTCCTCTTAATCAAAATAATCTTCGGGATATAGGTATCCTTCTTCGAAGTCACCTAGCCAAAGAAAATACCCACAATGAGTATTCCTTGATGATTTTCTTGAATTTTGACAAAACAATGTCAAAAGAACGTTAAAGTTCGTATAAAGGAATGTTTCAAATCAAAATGGCCATAACTTGGTCATTTTAACTCGGAATCGCGCATATAATATACCAATTTCTACCTACTCGAAAAGATCTACCCATTTCTAGAATTATATTTAACAAACAAGGTCATATAGACTCCGAAACAATGGCGACAAAATTCACCACGGATTTTCTCAACACAAAACAACTTTGGTTCAAGAAATCAAAATTTGTTTGATAAATACTTAGTTATCTATATAGTTGAAAAATTCTCTTTTTATGGTTACTTAGCTCATATTCATCATGCTCAAGTGTTCGTTGTCCATTCATGTTGCTCAAGTAAAAATCATGTCGTTTTGGAGTTTTTAGAAAAATATAGTTTACGAGAATTCATGTTTGTAAACCCCTTGAAATGAATATTTCGTTTCTTTTATTTTTCAAAAGTGTTTTATGTTGGCCTATATATATTTTCAAGTAACTTTTTGAAAGTAAATTTTCTTCCTTCTAAGTTTTCTATACTAATACTATTTTGGAGTTTTTAGAAAATACACTATTCTTCCTACTTATTTTTTTGTACAAATTCCTTTGTCTATTTATTTGAAAAAATCTTTATTTGAAAAATTTCTCATCCTTTCCTCATGTTTTATGTTTTTCATAGAAATCATCCATGCAAAAAAATTTATTTTCGTTATAAAAATAAAGTGGAACAATATGTGACTTAAGAAACTTTTTATAGTAAAATAGTTTCTAAAATCTTAGTGGTTTCTTCTTAACTTGAAAAGAGATAATTTTTTTTTTTTCAAACCATAGATTTTCTACTTTACATAAACTTATTTCTAAGTATCAAAATCTCCTTTTTGTCAATTATTTTTAGAACTTGAAACTTTGGACAACAACTTAAATGAACATAATTATGAGAAAATAATAGCAAGTAAAATAACATAAGTAATAAAGTTAAGTATTGGAGTCTTAGCTTTTTCAAGGCTCCCGAGACAAAGAAGTAGACTAGTCCCAAAATAAAAATAAAATGAAAGAAAGAAATTTTTTTTTGACTTGATGAGAACTAAGCTAGAGACTTCTTCATTTAACAAGGAATAAATAAATTGCGACGGAATAAATAAATAAATTGCAATGGAATAATAAATAAATTGCATTTGCATAAAAATAATAAATTGCAAGTGAATTATATGCTCTTAAGAATATGTATATATATATATAATAATACTACTTAGATATAGTAACAATAACATGAACAAAAATAATAACATAAACATAAATAGATTTTTCATGAACAAGAACAATACATAAACATAATGTAGTTTCCATAACTTTTAGTCTTTGGAAACTCACACTATGGTCATGTAAAGTTACATGACATGAAGAAGAAGAAAATAATAGAAGATGGTTACCTGTCACGCCCCAAAGTGTGCCCTATGCATGACAGTCCGCCACACTCAAATTTAAACTCAAGTAAGACAATCTTAGTCTTTCCATGAGTTTGAACATTAGGTGTAAGGCTCACTCAACATATATAGACCATACTTTGCTTCGTAGTAGCTTAAGAGACATACAAAGCAACAAGAATGTAAATCATGACCGTCTTACAGAGAATTATTCTATTACATGAACTAGGGGGCATACCCCGATAACAATGCTAAGAATTCTCAAGCTCACAAAATTCCTTGTATTATCTTCAGATATTGGTTTTGGGAAACAGGATTAGAAGTCCATTTCTACTTTTAGGTCCTGGCCTTACAAAAGCTCCTCAACTTCTAAAGCAGTACCTGATGTCCATGGGTCCTCAGAGATAGCCAAAGGTATTCGTACTGCAACCGGAAACTATTGGGGTATAAGCTACACTAGCTTAGTGAGTGAAGACTCTCGAATCACAATTAATACAAAACATTCAAGCAAGTAATTAATCAACCAAGTGAAATGCATCAAACAAGTGAGTTCATAAAACATATGACTAGCCAGAAATCATATGTGGATGGACTTGCGCCCTCCATCCCAGGTTAGCAGATTTACGAATCCTGTGGTACGACACCGTTTAAGCTCACGGTCAACTGAATAACAATTCGTTTTATGAATCACGATTAACCAACATATATTCGTTTTATGGATCACGAAAAACCAACAATGCTAATGCTCCATTCCCATCGTAATATGCATGAGTTTAGTTATACTTGAAGTCCAATAATCAATTAATCGAGTTCTTTTAGGTGATCTAGCAATAATCACAGACAATCAACTCTAATTATCTCTATACAAGCAATACTTTATCACCCGGCTTCGATATTCCTTAAGTTCAACTTCACATATCAACCACAGACAATTATAATCCCCAACTAACCCCGTCATACATAATCATTCTTTTTATCTTTACCTAGCAACTAGTGCGACTATCATTACAATCACAACCAATAATTGAAATCGGAAGAGGAACTCACTCGGCCATGGTACGCCGATCTCTTAATATCAGTAGTCAGGTGATAGGGTATCGTCGTTCTCGGAATCACCTACCAAATAAGAATAGCCTAATAAGAATCTCATCACTTCACTAATTCAAGCTATGCATCTAAATGACTCAAAATCGTGATTCTCGCTATTTGCGGAAGTTCCAACTTAAAACGGCAATAACTTAGTCGTTTTAACTCGGAATTTCGCAAATTTTATATCGATTTCTATCTACTTCGAAAGATCTATCTATTTCTAATATTATTTTCAAGTTTTGAAGACATTAAGATCACGGAACAGAGGGGTCAGATCTGCACTGTAACGTTTCCATTTCCGAAAAATTATTTCGCATTTAGTAAAGTGTTTCCAGTTGATAACTCACGCATAGATGGAATATGAATGAATTCCTAGTATGAATGCCATGTAATGAGTTCAATATATGCATGATCTTGATGATTTTTGATAATGAACTCTTAAGAACTCCTAATCATTATAAGACTTCACATTAGCCATTTCCTAAAATCCATTCTTTCCAAATTTTTGCATCTCCTAGTATTTTAGGATCCTATTCCTAGAATTTACTTGTTATCTAACTAAAAACAAGTATTTATCATCTATACTATCCAAGACCCCCATTTATGCATAAAAATTCACATTTTTCACTTGGTACATATGTTTTTAAACAAGCTTTTCATAAAAATCCGAATTTTGAAAATTTTCATTTCTTGCACTTTTCTTAGGAGAAAATTTATTTAATGCACCAAATTTGAAGCTTTATTATATCTATTACCTAAGGAATTCATTTAACTCCTAAAACATGCAATTTAAGCTTGAACACTAGGTGTTTATGTAGTTATTACACCAAAATACGAATTTAACAATTTAACCACTACCTCAAAATTTTCTATTCTAACTTCACTACTTGTTTTACACATTACTCATGCCTAAACTCATTCAAACTTGTAAAAATCATTCCTTAGAGATACCTATTACATATACCTTTCATTTTTCATGTAAAATATGAGTTTCAAAGTGGTTTTAATGGTTTTTAAAATGGGTTCCAAAAATCATCCGAATTTTCCACTAGACATTTCTAACAAAAATCTTTTCTTTTTAGGTTCCTTGTCTAGTATACATAAAGATCTATCATCTAACACATTCATATATATGCAAGACTAAACTTTTATGGTCATAAATGCATGTAAGGTCAAAACAACCACATGAACTTAAATGTCAATGAAAGTATGAGTATTTAAACACTAGATCTACCACTAATAGTGCATGAACATGAGTTAAATGTCATGAACATAAACTTTTCATGCAAGATCTCTACTCTACATGCATAGACATAATATCATTTCAACAAAAACTCCTTTAAACACAAGATCTACTTCTTGTATGGCTTGATATTCTTGTATTAGTGTTTTCTTGTCCCTAGCATATACTCATTGGGATTTAAAGTAGAAAACACACAAGAAAAGTCTTGCCATTACAAGATTTAGTAATAACAAAGCTTGAAATCATCATACCAATGGAGATTTGAAGTAGAAAAGAAGATAAAAGCTTGTGAGTGGATGTGTGTAGGTGGTGTGGTTCACGACAAGAAGAAGAGGGGATTTTGCTCTTGTAAAAATTTGGAATGAGTAAAAATGAGGAGAGAGAGTAGAAATGGGTTTATATTAAGTGTTTTAGGGTTTATTTGTATTAAAAAGGAGTGAAATAAAACAAATAGAGGGGAATTAAAGGGGGTGTGCGCCGGTCTTGGGGGGGAGGAGAGAGGGAGTGAGTTGAAATTGTTTAAATTTGAAATTTGTATAATAAAATGTAATAAAAGTGATAATTTAATAGGAGACAAAAATTTCTTGGAAAAGAAAATATAATTGAGTAGTTGTAAGGATGCAAAAATAGGGTATGGGTAGTGTGTAGTGTAGGTTGTACTTGTAAATAGTAGACAAGACATCTACTTTACCGGTTGTAACGAAAACACGGGAAAATGCTATAACTGTAATTTTTATAGCTCGAAAAATTATAAAATTGATATTTTTGGAATCCTTATAAAATTACGGTTCTAATGAATATTTAGGAATATTTTTCTGAGTTCGTGGTCCAGGGGCACGTTTTTCCGTAATTGAGCTCTGGAAGGCCCGGAATTGAAAAACTCCCAAATTTAAAACTTTCCAAGGTTTAAAATATATTGTAAAACAATAATTCATATTCATTTTCTTTATAAAACTTCTTTTGTTATGAAACCAAAGGAAAGCCAGATCTAGGGTTTCTAAGCTTCTCTCACTAAGCTTGAACTAGACTGATATAGGGTTTCGTTCTCCAGTTTTCGAAGTTTATTCGATTACTAGGAAGATAGGGTATATATTACAAGAAAAAAAAATTAAAAATACAAAATTATGTAATGAATAATGGTAGATCGTACTGAAAGACCCCTAATTACGGTAGTGTAGAAATGCAGATAAATTTGCAATATCAGGAAATTCTAGCTATTGAAAACTTATAAAACTAATATTTTAAAGATCATTATAAAACATGAGTCTAACGGCATTAATAACATTTTTTCTAATATTTCGGATCTCAGGGCGCGTTTTTCAAAGTCGGTACCTGACCGGATTGGAATAGATCGAAAATTCGTTAATCTCATCTTTCTAGAGCATCCTAGACTTAATACGAACCGATTACACCTTTTCCTCTTATTCCAAATCCTTGGTTTAGGAATACGAGATTGCCAGATCTAGGTTACAGAGTTTCTTGGGAGTTTTGGGGACTCAGGTTTCCCGGTTGACTTTCCGGTTCACACCATTTCCAATATGAAAACTGATATTTTATACTTATATGATATATCTGATTGGTGAGATTTATTTTAAGGTCGTTTTTCATAAGTATTTAATATCTCACAACGTTCTCGGAAATTCTTTTGGATTGAGTTCTATTCCCGAAGGTTAATCACTATTCACTTCTTAATAATTTGTTTTAGGGCTCTATTTTATCCGAATTCATAAGTTGGAGTTAAATATAAAATTTGTCGTATGTAGAGGTTTTAGAATGGAAGTATATTGGGTTGCTATTTTATTTCTGAGATTTCTTATTTTTCTCACGATTCAGAAATTTCCAGATTCGTTCGGAATTTGGGACTTATCGAAGTTCGGTTTTAATTCGGAGTGACTTTCAAGGTTTTATTTTCAAAGTTCATCTTTAGAATTATTTACTGAATTTTTCTAGGGCTTACATTACCTAAAGAAGATTTTGGTAGTAGTATATGGTTATAGGTTTTTGTTGTAGGTAGAAGTTGTTTTGGAATTATTTTGAGAGAGTTTTGGGGTAGTAGTTGGAGAGAGTTTTGAGAGGAGAATTTGAGAGAGTTTTAGTATAGAATTTGTGGGTAGTGAATGTGTGAAAGAAGTGTAAGAGGAGGGGGGTATTTATAGGAAAATGTGAAGTGATTTTTATGTGATTAAAAT
Organism: Combretum micranthum; assembly: GCA_024138025.1. Classification (NCBI taxonomy): domain Eukaryota; kingdom Viridiplantae; phylum Streptophyta; class Magnoliopsida; order Myrtales; family Combretaceae; genus Combretum; species Combretum micranthum. Next base: position 26,471 of record JAMXBD010002880.1, read on the forward strand.
AAATAAAAATTGAAACAAAATTGAGGAGAGAGGGGAGGGGGTAGCACCGGCCATGGGGATATGGGGGAGGAAGCGATTTTATTTTTTTTTTATTTTTGTTAAATAAAAGATGTAATATGTAAGGTAGATGTGAAATAAAGTTATGGGAAAGGTAAAAAGTAAAGGTTATAGGTTATGGAGTGTGTAAGAGTAGGTGTAAGAAAAAGTAGAGATAAAAGAATAGTATAGAATGGTAATGACTAGTGTAATGTAAAGTAGATATGACTAATAAAGTACCGGTAGTAAGAAAATACGTGTATAAATGCGATATCTGTTATTTTTACTTATCGAAAAATTCCAAAATTGATATTTTTGAAAACCTTGTATTTTTATGAGTGATTAACTATTGCTTGTATAGATGAATTAGAATCGATTATCTGCGATTATTGACTGATCACTTAAAAGAATTGGTATAATAGATTATTCGGAATTGAAGATGAAATTGAACTCATTCATACACGATGGGGATGGAGCATTAGCATTTGTTGGTTTATCATTGTACCTTAAACGATTTTATAGTTTATAGTTTTCCGTAAGCTGAAACGGTCTTGGTCGTATCGCAGGATTCGTTAATCTGCTAACCCGGGATGGAAGGCGTAAGTCCATCTGTCACGCCTCATAGGGTATTCTAAACGTAACAGTCCGCCACATACCATATAAGATTCCCGAATTACTGCCTTAGTCTTTCGAGAGCCTCATATAGATGTAAGGCGTACCTTTACAACAATAGAGTACAAGTCCAAATGGAGATAAAAGCTTAATTTGGCATGCATTAGCAGTAGGATATAATTCATGAAACATAAACAAATATTACAAATTCTAAGGGGCATTCCCCCGCAAAAGAATAATTAACGGTCTTATACAGTCATCCAAGTCTTAGAAGTTTCCTATGGAAGTCTAAAACATAAATCCCAACTTCTAGGGGAAACTCCTAGTTTCTGTACCTGTTCAGCCGGGTCACATCGCCTAAGCCACAAATGGGAAAGCTGCAAAAGGAATAGACTGTAGGGACGTAAGCTAACTAGCTTAGTGAGTGTAATCTTCCACAATAACATTTATGTCACAAGAATTCAATCAAGTTATTAATCAAGCAAGTGGATGCATCAAACACGTGAGTTCAACATACATATATGACCAATCGGAAATCATATGTGGATGGAATTGCGCCCTCCATCCCGGGTTAGAAGATTAACGACTACTGCGGTACTAACAATATGCCGTTTATGGTTCACGGTTAACCTACGATTATTCGATGTCGTTTATGGTTCACGAATAACCTACGATTATTCGATGTCGTTTATGGTTCACGACTAACCTACAAATGCTAATGCTCCTTCCCCTTGTGATATGCACATGTCAATTTAGCATTAGTCCAAGTAGTTGATTAAGCCATTTTACTTAGGCGATCAAACAATTTTTCAGATAATCTGTTATAGCTAACTACACAACCAAAGTTTATCACCCGGTTTCGATATTCTTAATTTGAGTTCTCACATCATCATCAATCATATAATTTCCCATTAATCCCCATTATTCATATTCCATTCATTTGGCCTACATTCTAGTGCACTACTTTACAAGCACATACAATAAATGAATCGAGAAGAAAAACTCACTCCGCCATTGGTTCGCCTTTCTTCTAGTAATAATAATCCGAAGGCAAAGAGTCACCATCCACGGGTTCACCTATTCATATAAGAAATACCCTAATAAGTATTCTACTATCTTAGGATTCTAAAACTCTAAGAAAACTTAGTGAAATCGAAATTCGCGTCATTTTCGAAGTTCCATTTTAAAATGGCCATAACTTGGTCGTTTTAAGTCGGAATTTCGCAAATTTTATATCGATTTCCATCTACTTCGGAAGGGCTTTCTAAATATGAAGTTTAAATCAAGTTTTGAAAATATCTAAGCCTCAGAATTGAGGGATCAGATTTGTACAGCGGGTACAATGATTCCAAAAATGTGGTTTTCATGAATGCACTTGAGATTCCTAAGTACAAAATGAAACTAAATGCAATGGTAATGATTTTCCCTATCATGAATGTCATGATATGAACTCTAATGAGCCTAAGTTCTTATAACTTTTTAGATTCAAAGAATTTAAATAAACTTTTTCTTAGAAAACCACTTCATGCTATTGTTTAACAAGTGAGTTTACTACACTTAGTCACACCTACATATTACAAGGATTTTCTTTAGGAAAACTCTACTTTATTTAAAGAAATTTTGACCCTTATATTAGTTATATCTTAAGGCCTTTATTTCTTTAATAAAATCCTCATTTATAAACTTTTAAGTGGGTCTTCTACTAGGGGGTTTCCAAAAATCCGAATTTAGAAAATTCCACTTTCAAGTTGATTCCTTTGAGAAAAATATATTTTATACTCAAAACATTAAGTATTTATTATACCTATACCCTAAGGACTTCATTTATTTAAGAAAATACCATTTTTGAAGTTGGAAAAATAATGTTTTCTAACCATCTATCCATTATTACGAATTTTGTCTACATGACTTTTAGCTCAAAACTTCTATTGGACTTCATTTCTTGTTTCCAACATTTTCTTTAGTAAAATCTCATTTAGACTCATGAAATATATCACCAAACGTTATCTATTACCTATAGGCTTCATTTTTCTTGAAAAGGATATGTTTAGAAGTTGATAAAAGTGTTTTTAACTTAGAGTCCCAAAGTCATCCGAATTTACACAAGTTCATTTCTTGAAAAGTGTTTTCTTTTTTTACTTTATTGACTTATCTAACCATAGATCTATATACTAAGAAGGTTATTTACAAAAGACAAAAGCATTAAAGACTATTAATGTAAGCCCCGAAAAATTTCAGTAAATAGTCCAGGAGATGAACTTGGAAAATAAAACCCTAAAAGCCACTCTAAATTAAAACCGAACTTAGATAAGTCCCAAACTCTGAACGAATCCGAAAATTTCTAAATCTTGAGAGAAATAAGAAATCTCAGAAATAAAATAGCAACTCAATATACTTCCATTCTAAAACCCCTACGTACGACAAATTTTCTAATTTGCTATAACTTATAAATTCGGGAAAAATGGAGCCCTAAAGCAAATTGCTAAGAAGTTGATAGTGATTAACCTTCGGGAATAAAACCCAATCCAAAGAATTCCGAGAACGTTGTGAGATACTAAGTTCTTATGAAATCTCCCTTAAAATAAATCTCACCAATCAAATAAGTCATGTAAGTATAAAATATTAGTTTTTATTTTGGCAATGGGGCGAACCGGAAGGTCAACCTAGAAACCTAAGTCTTGAATCTCCCGAGAAACTCCATACCTAGACTCGGCAATCGCGTATTCCTAAAACCAGGAATTGGAACAAGAGGAAAAAGGTGTAATCGGTTCGTATTAAGTCTAGGATACCCTGTAAAGATGAGATCAATGAGATTCTGACCTATTCCAATCAGATCAGGTGCCAGTTTCAAAAAACGCGCTCTGGGATTTGAAATGTTAAGAATATGTTTTAATGCCGTTAGACTTATATTTCTAAAGGATCTCTAAGTTATTAGTTTTACAAATTTTCACATAGCTAGAATTATCTAATTTTACAAATCTGTTCGTATTTCGTTACTACCGGTAATTAGTGAGTCTTCTAGTGCGATTTAATATTTTTAGTCACCTAAATTGTTATTATTATTATTATTATTATTATTATTATTATTCTTACAAGGTATACCCTAGTTCTCCTAGTGATCGGACGAACTTTGGAAACCGGAGAACGAAACCCTATATCGGTCTGATTCCAGCTTAGTGAGAGGAGCCTAGAAACCCTAGATCCGGCTTTCCTTCGATTTCATAATAAAAGAAATTTTATAAAGTAAATGAATTTGAATTATTTTTCTAAAGTACATTTTAAACCTTTGAAAGTTTTAAATTCGGGAATTTTTCAATTCCGGGCCTTCCCGAGCTCAATTACGGAAAAGCGTGCCCCGGACCACGGATTCAGAAAAATGTTCCGGAATATTCATTAGAACCATAATTTTATAAGGATTCCAAAACTATCAATTTTATAATTTTGCGAGCTATAAAAATCACAGTTATAGCTTTTCCCGTGTTTTCGTTACAACCGGTAAAGTAGATGTCTTGTCTACTATTCACAAGTACAACTTACACTACACACTACCCATACCCTATTTTTACATCCTTACAACTACTCATTACAATTTTCTTTTCCAAGAAATTATGTTTCCTAATTAATTAACACAAATATTACATTTTATTACACAAAATACAATTTTCAAAATTCAACACATACACACACAAACAACCCCCCCTCCCATATGGCCGGCGCCCCTCCCCTTCTTTCCCCCTCATTTTGCCTTTTCTTCATTTATTTTACTAACTAAAACCCTAATCCATCCAATATATAAACTAAATTTTCATTCTCTCTCTTCATTTCACTTGTTTCCAATTTTTATCAAGGTGAAAAACTCTCTCCTCCTCCTCCCATAATGTCGTGACCCTCCTGCATGCATACACACACTCACAACTTTAATTTTCTCTTCTTTTCATCTCTAAATCTCCATTAAAGTGTTGATTTCAAGCCTTGTTTCTCCCAAATCTTGTAATGGAAAGGTCATTCTTGTGTGTTTTCCACCTTTAATCCCAATGAGCATGTGCAAGGGAGGTGAAAACACTAATAGAAGAATCTCAAGCCATCACAAGAAGTGGATCTAGAGTTTGAATGAGTTTTTGTTGAAGACAGTGTTATGTTCATGCATGTAAAGTAGGGTTCATGCATAGATATTCATGTTCATGCCATGAGACTCATGAATCATGCATGATATTAGTAGATCTAGTGGTTAGACATTCACATCTTCATCTATGTTCATGTTCATATGATTATTTTGATTTTCATGCATGCATGATCATAAAAATGTAGTCTTGATCATGTATAGAGGTGTTAGATAGTGGATTTTTACATATAGGAAGCAAGAACATTGAAAAAGGAAGGACTTTGTCAAATATGAAATGTGGAAAATTCGGATGAAATGAAAACCCTACTTTAAAGACCACCAAAATCACTTTTGAACTCATATTTCATATGAAAAATGAAGGGTATGTGTAGTAGATATCTTGGAAGAATGATTTTCATAAGTTTGGATGAGTTTAGGCATGATAGAAATGTAAAACAAGTGGTGGCGTTAGAATGAAAAAATATTGGTATGTTGATCAATAGTTAAAATTCGTAACTTAGGTTCATGCCTACAAGAACACTTGGTATTTAAGTCTAAATTGGATGTTTTATAAGCTAAATGACGTCCTTAGATAATATATATATTGGGGCTTCAAATTTTAATGCATTAGACAAGTTTTTCCTTAAGAAAAATGCAAGAAAATGAAATTTGGAAAATTCGGATTTTTACAAAAAGCTTGTTTAAAGACATGTTTACCAAATGAAAAATGAGAATTTTTATGCATGAATGAAGGCCATGGTTAATATAGACTTTGAGAACTTATTTTTATTTAGATAAGAAGTAAAATTACAAGATTAAAAATCAAAGAAACCCCAAGGAGTGTAAAGTGGAAGAATAGCTTCTTAAGAAATAACCTTTATGGAATTTTCTAACACTTAGTAGTTCATAAGAGTTTATTATCACAAAATCATCATGACCATGCATATATTGAGTCCATTACATGGCATTCATATTAGTAATTCATTTCTATACCATTCATGCATGAATCATCAACTGGGAACATTTCTTATCAAAAGCAAAACAAATTGTCGAAATTGGAGAAAGTGTGGAACAAATCTGATCCTACTGTTCCGTGACCTTAATATTTTCAAAACTTGGACTTAATATTAGAAATAGATAGATCTTTCGAAGTAGATAGAGATCGATATAAAATTTGCGAAATTCCGAGTTAAAATGACCGAGTTATGGCTGTTTTAAGTTGGAACTTCCGCAAATAGCGAGAATTCCGATTTTGTGAAGTATAGATACATAGTTTGAATTAGTTTAATGGTGAGATTCTTATTAGGCTATTCTTATTTGGTAGGTGAACCCGAACACGACGATACCGTATCATCCGACCACCATTGATAAGAGACCGGCGTACCATGGTCGAGTAAGTTCCCCTTCCGATTTCAATTATTGCTTGTGATTGTAATGATAGTCGCACTAGTAGCTAGGCAAAGATAAAAATGGACATGTATGATGGGGTATATAGGAGTTATATAATTGTCTGCTGTTGATGTGTGAAATGGAACTTAAGGAATATTGAAACCGGATGTTAAGTTATTGATTGATTAGCTAGTCTTTTATATTGAATGTCTGCGAATAATAGTTGGCCTGTAAAACCCCTGTTTTCTAAGCCCTAAACCTTAAGCCGGAAAGTCAACCGGAGAACTTAGGTCAACGGATCATGAGTAAAACCCTACAGTTTAGATCTTGAAAACCCGAGTTCGCAAATCGAGGAGTCAAAAAAATAATTAAAGTGTTTAGGATAGTCCGTAATAATATTTGATTTATTAAAAAGATCAGATCGGTTCAATTTCGGCTTATTTCAAACCCGTTTGGATACTGCTTTGGGAAGCGTGTCCGGGGCTCGAAAAATTAAAAATATATCTTTAATATTTTTAGACTCGTATTTTTATAAGAATTTCAAAAATATCAAGTTTAGAATTTTTCGGATTCTAAAAATATCAGTTATAGCTCATATAAGCTTATTTTACTCTTACCGGTAACTTAATTGTTAAATTTCTAAAAATAATTTAATTGATTATTTTATTTAAATCATAAAAATTCTGCCACTTAAATTAAAATATTTTTCTTAATTTATTTTATATATTTTCTTATTCAAAAAGCCACTTTATCAACCCATATCTCAAGTACACATACATTATCATTACTACACATTATTATGTCTTCTTTTGCTTTTTCTTACACTTCCATTTCCCAAAATTGCAGCTGCCCATTCCCCATAAAATTAGCCACTTTTCATTATTTTTAATTATTTATTTGATATTTTAAAGTCTATTTTAGTTAGAAATGGATGCAACTTGTTACACATTCAAAAATACAAATTGGAAATCAACCACACACACTCCTACACTCCTCAAAATCACGACCAGCCCCTCCCCTTGTGCAGCTGATGGTTTTATTTTTTTTTACATTTATTTAACACACACACATCTCTATTTAAGCATCTTATTCCCTCCCTCTTTCATCTTTACAAACCCTATATTTTTCCTCTCTCTTTTTCCTTCTCTTTTCTCTTCTTCTTGGCTTGTCTTCTCCACAAACAAGCTGTCCCCATTTTTTTCTTGCTTCCACATATATTTCTTGCAAATATTTGAGGTAATCTCCCTTTTTGCTCTTATAAGATGTTCTAGGATGATACCATGGATGTTTCATGCATCAAAGGACATTCCACAAGCTTAAAAGGCTATGGATGATGATGCCAAGAAGTGAAACACTCCTCTAGATGATGATCTCTTTTGTTCTTAGTATTTTTGTTATATGGAAGGCTTGTTTATTCTCTTGTTTATGTGATAACTTGTAGATCTAGAGTTTTATCAAGCTTTAGTTATGTTTATGTGTAGATCTAGAAGTTTAAGGCTTACTACTAAGTTTTTCTTATGCTTTCATGGTTATATATTGAGTAGATCTTAGATTCAAGTTGGAATAAAAAAATGAAAATTCGTAACTTGTCAATGCCCTATTTTAAAAACCCTCTTTCAAGTCTTAAAATGGAAGCTTTTGTTAAGAAAATGAAGGTTTGATGGATGTATATCATCAAGGCTTCATCTTACAAGAATCAAAGTTGATTTTCAAAAACAAAAATTTCATTTTCGGATCAAGACAAGAACCCAAAATAAAAACATGTTTTTCAACTCACAAATGAGGATTTTATTCAAGAAATGAAGGGTTCTTAGGATATAATATGTAATGGGTTGTTTTTCATGAGTTTTGATGAATTTTCTCAAGAGATATGTCCAAAATAAATTTATGAAAATTCGGATCAAGACCAAGACCTATTTTTGGAACCCATCATTTAACTTTAAAATGAAGATTTAGACAAAAATATAAGGGGCTCTTGGTATAGATATCTTAAGGAATGAATTTTCATAAGTTTAAATGAGTTTTCCTAAAAGGTATAGCTTAAATCAAGTGTTTTGTAAAAGACAAAATTTAGTTCTTGTATTCATTGTGAACTTCAAAGAGGAAATTCGTAATTATGGGAAGACCAATTTTTAAAACCTTCTTTTTGACCTCAAAACAAGTATTTTATATTGAAAATGGGATACTTTGATAATATATAATATAGGAAAATTATTTTCAATAAACTAAGTAAGTTTTAGCAAAGGAATTACTCAAAACAAACAATGAGTTTAAACTTGTAAATTTCGGTTTTATGAAAATGGATTCTTAGAAGTTTCATTTGAACTTTATGTTTGGTATTAGATAAGTGTGTAATCTCTTAATTTTGTTTTGAGAATCTCCTTGCAAGCTTAGGACTAAAATGAGTTGGTCTAAGTAGTTAAATAGAGTAGATATGACAATTTTTCACAAAGGCTCAAATCTGGAATTTTCGCAACCCTACTGTACAGTATGTTTCCGACCCCTAAATGACCTTAAATGTTTGAATTAACTTTGAAATGATAGCTCTTTCGAAGTAGGTATAAATCGGTATATTATAAGCTAAATTCCGAGTTAAAATGAGTTAGATATGACCTTTTTAAGTTAAGGATTCAACCTAGGCGGAAATTGACGAACTTAGTAAATAAAATTGTTAAGTTTAATAGAACTTCATAAGAGATACTCATTGAGGGTATTCTTTGTACTAGGTGAATTGGAGGACGGGTTACCACTTCCCGAGGACTATTACGACTAGTGGATTTTCACTACATGGACAAGTGAGTTCATTTCTCAATTAATTATGCTCTTGGATGTGCTTGTAGTAGTAGTGGCATTAGACTTAGGAAAAGATAAAATTGTGTTGAATGGTGATCTAAACTTGCATGAATGAACGATAAGTATATCGAGGCAAGCTTTGTTGTAATAATCTTGTATGAGCTAGTATAGATTTGGAATGTCTGAAAATTGTATGGTCACTTTTAAATTATCTAAGTAATATGTCATGATTATATGAATAAACTGTACATGCATATCACGTAGTGAGTCATATCATTGTCGAGTATGTCTTTGGTGGGACAAAGGTGTACTCGGGAGGCAGCGGGTCTTTAATGAAGGGGACTAGGGTTGCATGACTTATGGACCACCCCATTCGAATAATGAAACTATGGTTGCATGACTTATGAACCAACATTAAAAATTGTGGTTGCATGTCTTATGGACCACCCCACTTAAGATTGGGACTATGGTTGCATGTCTTATGGACCAACTTTGGAATTGTAGTTGCATGTCTTATGAACTACCCCAAACCCCGAATGGAGGGCGTAAATTCATTCACTTATGACTACCGGAAAGTCATATGCTTGCTTGCTCATATGCTTGTGCATTCATATGGTTGCTTAATTATAACTTGCTTGTATAGATATTTTAGTTGGTCGGGCATGTTACTTGAAGAAAATGAATCTCACTAAGCATTAGCTTATACCCCAACAGTTTTTGTTGCAGTGTTCCTATTTTTGGATGTTCCGAGAGGACATTTGTGCAGGTTTATCACATGGAATTAAAGAGCTTTTGAGGAAGTCGGGACCTAGTATAGGCGTGGACTTCTAGGAAAATCTCTTTAATGTAAATTCAGATATGTAATTGGAGCTAAACGATGTAGACTCCTATTATTTTGGCGGGGGTATGCCCCCTTGGCTTTTGTAAAGTTTAACTATTTATCTTGTTGTGATTTATATTCTTAATGCTATGTATGCTTTCTTAAGACTACTCGAATCAAAGTGTGATCCTAAAAGTTGTGTGAGTACACCTTACACTCGATATAGTAAACTTATGGGATGACTAAGGTGTCATACTTAAGTTTAAATATCGTGTGGTGGACTGTCGCGTTTAGGGTACCCTTTGGGGCGTGACAGTTTAAGTTGGTATCAGAGCATGGTTAAGAGTTTACAATCATAACTACAAATAAATAGCCTTAAGAAAGGATAAAAAGGAAGGATATAATAGAATTATAAGGAAGACTTAGATGGGAAGACGACCATAGTATCGGCCCTAAAATCCTATCTTTAACCCTTGTGGATAGTAACCACTAGGAAACAATCGACTTAGTATCCAAAACCTTCATAGGTGACCTAATGAGACTCCATAGAATGCCGCTTAGTTACTTTAGTTGCTTTTGGTATTGTGTTGTTATTGTTACATGTTGATTGTTTCGTTGTTGCTTATAGTATAAAATTTTACTTGATTTTGATTATGAGGATTTTTGCATGTTTTCAAATTTCAATAAAGCTATATTTATGTTTTATGATCTTAGATTTTATTACTTAAATTCCCTGATTTACCTTTTTACACTTGTATTTTTCCGCTCGTATTACTACTTCTTTTATTTCCGTTACCTCGTTTGAAAACATTAATAGAATATATTGAGAAGATTACTTAACTAGACAAAAATAAAATTTGCTACAGCCGAGGTAGAAGAAGGAGACGTCAGGAGGAAAGCGCCTCCAATCAACCCAATATGGAAGAAGGGCAACAAGCCGCCCCTCCTCCAAATCCTCCTGCAGATGCTACACAGGTAGCTTTGCAAGCCATGCTTGGACAAATGGCACAAATGACACAAGTGCTCGAAGCACTTCGACAAAGTTTGCCGAGCGGCACAAGCACAAGCTCCAGCTCCAACTCCACCACCACCTGCACCCCAAGCTTCTGTGGGGATGCCAGCACAGGAAAGCGCGCACTCTCACACTGCGCCTTTGCCTCCTCCACCACCTATGAGGCCATACAGAAGCTCCCTACCCGAGTTCATTAAGAGTAACAGATATTTTGAAGGGACTTTTGGGAGACCGGATGAGGCTGAGGATTGGTTAGCTCAGATAGAGCGATCCTTCAGGGCTTTTGAGGTGCCACACCACCTGAGAGTTGATTATGGCACTTACCTGCTTCGGTTGAATGCACGGGTTTGGTGGGAATCGAAAGAAAGAGAGCTCATGCCACCAGTTACTTGGGAAAGGTTCCGCCATGAGTTTTGGAGAATTACTTCCCCGGAAGTCTCCGGGTGCAGTTCAGCTCAGAATTCCTGAACATTGCTCAGAAGGAAGGACTGTGAGCAATATGAAACTGAGTTTAGTCGATTACTGCAATATGCTCCGGATTCTTACAAGCACAGTGAGGAGCTAAAAATACGAGTTTTCTTAAATGGATTAGATGAGGAGTTGAGGATGAGGCTAGAAGAGTTTAATATTAAGAACTTTGTTGAGCTAGTAGAAAGAGCCCGGATAGTGGAAGGGGCTAAGAAAAGGAAGGGCAAGACTGCTGAGAAGCCACCCTCGGTTTTTGGAAAGAAGTTTTATGGGGGATCAGGATCTGGATTCTCCCACAAGAGGTTCAAGCCGTCTTATGGCTATAAGGGTAACACTAGTGGGGGACAGGCTACCCCTAAGAGTGTCAGTTGCTGGAAATGTAAGGGGGATCACTACCCCAAGAAATGCCCACAGTTGGCAGATAAGTGTTATTTCTGTGGCGACTCATCCCACATTGCTAACTGCCCAAAGAAGACTACGACCATGTGCTTTGTCTGCAAGCAATTTGGTCACTTTGCCAATGAGTGCCCTCAAAGGAAGAATGCTCCAGCTAAACCTTTTGGGGGATCAGCAGCAGCAAGACCCGGGAACGGGAATAGTGGGAACAATAATAGCAGCCGTGCTGGGTCAGCAATGCACGGAATGAGGATCTACAACCTCGAAGGGCAGGGTATGCGAAGAGATGGGAAATGAAGACTGCGGATTGGCTGCTCTCGAGGAGGATAATGGCCCGGACTTCGGTCTTGTGACAGGTAGGTCTCCTAACTCTTGTCTTTGTTTTTCTGCTGCTTTGATTTGTTAAGATTCAAGTATAAGAAAAGAAAAAATTTGGTTAAGTTAAAGTAGTTAGGAAGATAAGTTAGGATGGTGTGAAGGTAGTGATTAGTAAGTGTTGGACGCAGGACACATACGGATAGCTAAGACGACTGCTTATGCTCTTTTTGACACGGGAGCCACACATTCGTTCATCACCACCAGATTGGCTAGACAAGTTGGTTTACCAATAGCCACTATTGCCTCTAGCTTTCGTGTTAGAACCCCGACTGGGAGTGTGGTGACGACAAATGAGATGCTAAAGGATTGTCCAATGGAGATTCATGGGCATGGTACGAAGTGTGATTTGATAGTATTGGAGATGAGTAAATATGAAGTGATTTTGGGTATGAGTTGGTTAGCCATTGCTAAAGCCGTTGTGGATTGTCGAAGGAAGAAAGTAAATTTCAAGGATGTTGATGGAATGGATGTTGAGTTCACAGGTGAGACGGTAGTTTCAAGAGGAACTGATCTATGCTCATTTGAGTTGCTTATGGATGGAGAGGATAAGATGGAAAGTGAAGGTTGTCTTAATGCAACAGAAAAAGAAGAAGGATTACCTAAGATTGAGGATATAACGGTTGTCAAAGAATTTCTCGATGTCTTTCCGGATGAGCTACCAGGTTTGCCACCTAAGAGGGAAATTGATTTGAGATTGACTTGGTGCCAAATACTGAGCCGATATCTAAAGCGCCGTATCGTATGGCCCCTGTTGAGTTAAAGGAATTACAAAAGCAATTGCAAGAACTCTTGGACCATGGATTCATAAGACCAAGTGTGTCACCATGGGGTGCACCTGTATTATTTGTTAAGAAGAAGGATGGTTCAATGAGACTATGTGTTGATTATCGGGAGTTGAACAAGGTTACAATTAAGAATAAGTATCCACTTCCAAGGATTGATGACCTTTTCGATCAGCTACAAGGAGCAAGTGTATTCTCACGGATTGATCTACGATCAGGGTATCATCAGTTAAGGGTCAAACCTGAAGATGTGCCAAGACTGCTTTTCGGACTCGTTATGGACATTATGAGTTCTTAGTGATGTCTTTTGGATTAACGAATGCTCCTGCCGCCTTCATGGACTTGATGAATCGAGTATATAAGTCATTGTTGGACAAATGTGTGATTGTGTTTATTGATGATATTTTGATTTACTCGAAGACAAGAGAGCAACACGAAGAGCACCTTCGCATGGCCTTACAAATCCTAAGAGAACATAAGCTATACGCCAAATTTTCTAAGTGTGACTTTTGGCTAGATAGGATTTCATTTTTGGGACATGTTGTGTCGGGTGAAGGCATATCAGTAGACCCTGAGAAGATTAAGTCTGTGGTGGAATGGAAGCCGCCTAAGACCGTGACTGAAGTAAGGAGCTTTCTGGGTTTAGCCGGATATTACAGGAAGTTTGTCCAAGACTTTTCCAAGATAGCCAAGCCGTTAACTCAGTTAACGCAAAAGAATGAAAAGTTTGTTTGGACGGAAAAGAGGGACCAAAGTTTTCAAGAATTGAAGCAAAGGCTTGTCTCTGCTCCGATTTTGGTTTTGCCAAACCCCGAGAAACCTATACGGTACATAGTGATGCTTCGAAAAATGGTCTCGGATGCGTTCTCATGCAAGAGGAAAGGTGATTGCCTATGCTTCAAGACAGTAAGGCCACATGAGCAAAATTACCCCACGCATGACTTGGAACTAGCCGCTGTTGTCTTTGCCTTGAAGATATGGAGACATTACCTATATGGACAACGGTGTGAGATCTACACCGACCACAAGAGTCTTAAGTATTTGTTCACCCAAAAGGAGTTGAACATGAGGCAGCGAAGATGGCTAGAGTTAATTAAAGATTACGATTTGGGGATAAATTATTGCCCGGGAAGGGTGAATGCAGTTGCCGATGCCTTGAGTCGCAAGAACCACGGGGAGGTCGCAACTCTTTTGACGGACCAGAAAGAATTGATTAAAGAATTTGAGAGGCTAAGCATCGAATTTGTTGGGCAAGACTTGGAAATGGAAATAGCAAATTTGGTGTTGGAACCAACTTTGGTGGAAAGGATTAAAGAGGCTCAGCGCTATGATGAAGTGATACAAAGGATAAAAAAGAAGTTCAGGAGGGAAAGTATACTGATTTTTCAATAGATGATGAGGATGTAGTAAGGATGAAGGACGATTGTGTGCCTGATGACGAAGAAATGAGGAAGGAAATCATGAGTGAAGCACACAATTCTGGGTACACGGTACACCCGGGAGGAACCAAGATGTACCAAGACCTTAAGGGACATTATTGGTGGAACGGAATGAAACGGGATGTGGCAGATTTTGTGATTAAGTGCCCAACATGCCAACAAGTGAAGGTGAACATCAAAGGCCGGGTGGATTGTTAAAACCTTTGCCTATACCGGAGTGGAAGTGGGACCAGATTTCTATGGACTTTGTTTGTGGTTTACCAAGGACACCGTCAGGTCATGATGCTATATGGGTTGTGGTTGACGGTTAACTAAGTCTGCTCACTTCTTGCCAATAAGTATGACTTTCTCCATGGATAAATTGGCGAGAGTTACATGAAGGAAATTGTTCGTACATGGGTACCGCCGGGATTGTGTCGGATCGAGACCCGAGGTTTGTGTCTAAGTTCTGGATAAGCTTGCAGAAGTGTTTGGGGACAAAGTTGCATTTTAGCACAGCCTATCATCCTCAAACTGATGGACAGTCGGAAAGAACGATCCAGACTTTGGAAGATATGCTTAGGGCATGTGTGATGGAGTTCAAGGGAAGTTGGGAAGCGCATTACCTTTGGTTGAGTTCGCTTACAACAATAGCTATCACTCGACTATCAAGATGCCGCCTTATGAGGCCTTATATGGACGTAAGTGTAGATCCCCGTTGTTTTGGGATGATGTTGAGAAGGAGTTCTTGGACCCGATCTAGTGCAAGATGCCACCGACAAGGTTCGGATAATCCAACAACGAATGAAGGAAGCTCAGGATAGACAGAAAAGCTGGGCAGATTTGAAAAGAAGGGTTCTTGAGTTTCAAGTGGGTGATCATGTGTATTTAAAGATAAATCCTATCAAAAGTATCCATCGAGTTCGCTCACAAGGAAAGTTGAGCCCCCGGTATATTGGTCCTTTCGAAGTATTGGAACGGGTTGGAGAATTAGCATACCGCCTTGCCTTACCGCCAAATCTTTCGGGTGCACAATGTTTTTCATGTCTCGGTTCTTCGCAAGCACATAGCCGACCCGGATCAAGTTATAGAATTGGAACCGGTGTTATTAAAAGAAAACCTCACTTACGAGGAGCACCCGGTACAGATTTTGGACACAAAGATACAAAAGTTAAGGAATAAGGAAATTAAGTATGTGAAGGTTCTTTGGAGGAATCATACACATGAGGAAGCAACTTGGGAGGCAGAAAGTGAAATGCGGCAGAAGTACCCTAGTTTGTTTGAGGATCAGGTACGTCTTTCAAGTTTTGCGGACAAAACTTTCTTTAAGGTGGGTAGGTTGTAAACCCCTGTTTTCTAAGCCCTAAACCTTAAGCCGGAAAGTCTACCGGAGACCTTAAGTCAACGGATCTTGAGTAAAACCCTACAGTTTAGATCCTGAAAACCCGAGTTCGCAAATCGAGGAGTCGAAAAATAATTAAAGTGTTTAGAATAGTCCGTAATAATATTTGATTATTAAAAATATCAGATCGGTTCAATTTCGGCTTATTTCGAACCCGTTTGGATACTGCTTTGGAAAGCGTGTCCCGGGGCTCGGAAAATTAAAAATATATCTTTAATATTTTTAGACTCGTATTTTTATAAGGATTTCAAAAATATCAAGTTTAGAATTTTTCGGATTCTAAAAATATCAGTTATAGCTCATATAAGCTTATTTTACTCTTACCGGTAACTTAATTGTTAAATTTCTAAAAATAATTTAATTGATTATTTTATTTAAATCATAAAAATTCTGCTACTTAATAAAAATATTTTTCTTAATTTATTTTATATATTTTCTTATTCAAAAAGCCACTTTATCAACCCATACTCAAGTACACATACATTATCATTACTACACATTATTATGTCTTCTTTTGCTTTTTCTTACACTTCCTTTCCCAAAATTGCAGCTGCCCATTCCCCATAAAATTAGCCACTTTTCATTATTTTTAATTATTATTTGATATTTTAAAGTCTATTTTAGTTAGAAATGGATGCAACTTGTTACACTTTCAAAATACAAATTGAAATCAACCACACACACACCTACACTCCTCAAAATCACGACCAGCCCCCCCTTGTGCAGCTGATGTTTTATTTTTTTTTAAATTATTTAACACACACACATCTCTATTTAAGCATCTTATTCCCTCTCTTTCATCTTTACAAACCCTATATTTTTCCTCTCTCTTTTTCCCTCTCTTTTTCTCTTCTTCTTGGCTTGTCTTCTTCACAAACAAGCTGTCCCCATTTTTTTCTTGCTTCCACATATTTTCTTGCAATTATTTGAGGTAATCTCCCTTTTTGCTCTTATAAGATGTTCTAGGATGATACCATGGATGTTTCATGCATCAAAGGACATTCCACAAGCTTAAAAGGCTATGGATGATGATGCCAAGAAGTGAAACACTCCTCTAGATGATGATCTCTTTTGTTTTAGTATTTTTGTTATATGGAAGGCTTGTTTATCTTCTTGTTTATGTGATAGCTTGTAGATCTAGAGTTTTATCAAGCTTTAGTTATGTTTATGTGTAGATCTAGAGTTTAAGGCTTACTACTAAGTTTTTCTTATGCTTTCATGGTTATATTGAGTAGATCTTAGATTCAAGTTGGAATGAAAAAGAAAATTCGTAACTTGTCAATGCCCTATTTTAAAAACCCTCTTTCAAGTCTTAAAATGGAAGCTTTTGTTAAGAAAATGAAGGTTTGATGGATGTATATCATCAAGGCTTCATCTTACAAGAATCAAAGTTTATTTTCAAAAACAAAAATTGTATTTTCGGATCAAGACAAAGATCCAAAATAAAAACATGTTTTCAACTCACAAATGAGGATTTTATTCAAGAAATGAAGGGTTCTTAGGATATAATATGTAATGGGTTGTTTTTCATGAGTTTTGATGAATTTTCTCAAGAGATATGTCCAAAATAAATTTATGAAAATTCGGATCAAGACCAAGACCTATTTTTGGAACCCATCATCAACTTTAAAATGAAGATTTAGACAAAAATATAAGGGCTCTTGATATAGATATCTTAAGGAATGATTTTCATAAGTTTAATAGTTTTCCTAAAAGTATTGCTTAAATCAAGTGTTTGTAAAGACAAATTTAGGTCTTGTTTCATTGTAATTTCAAAGTGGAAATTCGTAATTATGGAAGACCAATTTTGAAAACCTTCTTTTTGATCTCAAAACAAGTATTTTATTGAAAATGGAATGCTTTGATGATATATAATATAGGAAAAATTATTTTCATTGAACTAAGTAAGTTTTAGTAAAGGAATTACTCAAAACAAGACAATGAGTTTCAACTTGTAATTTCGGTTTTATGAAATGGATTCTTAGAAGTTTCATTTGAACTTTGTTTGGTATTAGATAAGGTGTAATCTCTTAATTTTGTTTTGAGATCTCCTTGCAAGCTTAGGACTAAAATAGTTGGTCTAAGTAGTTAAATAGAGTAGATATGGAAATTTTTCACAAAGGCTCAAATCTGGAATTTTCGCAACCCTACTGTACAGTAGTTTCCGACCCTTAAATGACCTTAAATGTTTGAATTAACTTTAGAAATGATAGCTCTTTCGAAGTAGGTATAAATCGGTATATTATAAGCTAAATTCCGAGTTAAAATGAGTTAGATATGACCTTTTTAAGTTAAGGATTCAACCTAGACGGAAATTGACGAACTTAGTAAATAAAATTGTTAAGTTTAATAGAACTTCATAAGAGATACTCATTGAGGGTATTCTTTGTACCTAGGTGAATTGGAGGACGGGTTACCACTTCCCGAGGACTATTACGACTAGTGGATTTTCACTACATGGACAAGTGAGTTCATTTCTCAATTAATTATGCTCTTGGATGTGCTTGTAGTAGTAGTGGCATTAGACTTAGGAAAAGATAAAATTGTGTTGAATGGTGATCTAAACTTGCATGAATGAACGATAAGTATATCGAGGCAAGCTTTGTTGTAATAATCTTGTATGAGCTAGTATAGATTTGGAATGTCTGAAATTGTATGGTCACTTTTAAATTATCTAAGTAATATGTCATGATTATATGAATAAACTGTACATGCATATCACGTAGTGAGTCTTATCATTGTCGAGTATGTCTTTGGTGGGACAAAGGTGTACTTGGGAGGCAGCGGGTCTTTAATGAAGGGGACTAGGGTTGCATGACTTATGGACCACCCCATTCGAATAATGAAACTATGGTTGCATGACTTATGGACCAACATTAAAAATTGTGGTTGCATGTCTTATGGACCACCCCACTTAAGATTGGGACTATGGTTGCATGTCTTATGGACCAACTTTGGAATTGTAGTTGCATGACTTATGAACTACCCCAAACCCCGAATGGAGGGCGTAAATTCATTCACTTATGACTACCGGAAAGTCATATGCTGCTTGTGCATTCATATGGTTGCTTAATTATAACTTGCTTGTATAGATATTTTAGCTTGGTCGGGCATGTTACTTGAAGAAAATGAATCTCACTAAGCATTAGCTTATACCCCAACAGTTTTTGTTGCAGTGTTCCTATTTTTGGATGTTCCGAGAGGACATTTGTGCAGGTTTATCACATGGAATTAAAGAGCTTTTGAGGAAGTCGGGACCTAGTAGGCGTGGACTTCTAGGAAAATCTCTTTAATGTAAATTCAGATTATGTAATTGGAGCTAAACGATGTAGACTCCTATTATTTTGGCGGGGGTATGCCCCCTTGGCTTTTGTAAAGTTTAACTATTTATCTTGTTGTGATTTATATTCTTAATGCTATGTATGCTTTCTTAAGACTACTCGAATCAAAGTGTGATCCTAAAAGTTGTGAAAGTACACCTTACACTCGATACGTAAACTTATGGGATGACTAAGGTGGTCATACTTAAGTTTAAGTATTGCGTGTGGTGGACTGTCGCGTTTAGGGTACCCTTTGGGCATGACATGGCCACCTAAAAGAACTGGATTAATGTATAGTTGACTTCAATTGTAATTGGATTCATTCATAACACGATGGGGATTGAGCATTAACATTGGTTGGTTTTTCGTGATCCATAAAACGAATACTTGTTGGTTAATCGTGATCCATAAAACGAATACTTGTTGGTTAATCGTGATCCATAAAACGAAATTATGTTCAGTTGACCGTGAGCTTAAACGGCGTCGTACCGCAGGATTCGTTAATCTGCTAACCCGGGATGGAGGGCGCAAGTCCATCCACATATGATTTCCGACTGGTCATATGTTTGCTAAACTCACTTGTTGATGCATTTCACTTGGTTGCTTAATTACTTGGTTGAATGTGTTGTATTAATTGTAATTCGGAAGTTCCACTCACTAAGCTAGTGTAGCTTATACCTCTATAGTTTCCTGTTGCAATATGAGTACCTTTGGCTTTCTCCGAGGACCCGTGGACACCAGGTATGGCTCTTAGATATTAAGGAGCTTTTGATGAGGCCGGGGCCTAAAGATTAGAAATAGACATTAATCCTGTTTCCCGAACCGGTATTTAAAGGTTAATGTAAGGAAATGTGTGGATTTGAGAATTGGCGACTGATGTTATCGGGGGTATGCCCCCTAGATCATGTAATAGAATAATTCTCTCTAAGACGATCATGATTTACATTCTTGATGCAGTGTATATCTCTTTAAGCTACTACGGAGCAGAGTATGGTCTATAAAAGTTGAGATCGAGCCTTATACCTAATGTTTAAACTCATGGGAAGACTAAGGTTGTCTTACTTGAGTTTAAATGTTGAGTGTGGCGGACTGTCACGTATAGGGCACACTTTGGGGCGTGACAATTTATGCACATAAACACAAAATAATAATGAAACCTAAGTGCCTACATGATTATGAGTAGTAAAATGATAGATCTATTATTTCATATGCTTAAATGAGTTTAAAAACATAAAAACTCTATTTTATAAAAGATCTTTTGTTTAAAATACTTTTTGATGGATAAACATAAAGCTTTTGGCATGAAAGCTCCTTTAAATGTTAGATCTACTTTGTAAGGTTCGGTATTCTTGTTTTGACATTTCCTTGTCCCTAGCAAAAGCTCATGGGGTCCTTTGTTGGAAATATCCAAGAATCACTTAGCCATAACAAAGATCTATGAGTGGAAGGAGTAAAAGTTTACTTACTTAAAGATAAACAGAAGATGAAAAGAAAAAAATGAAAGGTTGTGTGGGTGTGTGGGGAGCTCTAAGGCTCACGGCAAAGGAGGTGTGGGGAGAGGATTTTTGAGAGCTTTTTACTTTGTAAAACTTGAAAAGTGAAAGAATGAGGAGAGAGAGAGAAAAAGTAGTTTATATAGCATTAGAATTTAGGTTAAATGGAGCTAGATTAAATGAAAAAAAAATTGCAAAATGGACTTGGGGAGGGGGCCAATTCACGCCGGCTCCATGCTTGTAGAGGAAGGGGAGATTTGATTTTTACTTTATTTTGATTGATTTAACTTGATGTTTAACTTGTCATAATTTGTAGAAAAAGTTAAGGGACAAAAAGTATTTAGAAAAGAGGGTGATTTGAGTGATGGTAAGAGTTGAAATTGTAGAGTGTGCTAATAGGTAATATAGGTGTACTTGTGAATAGTGAAGAATAGTGGACAAGACAATTTGATTTCCGGTAGTAATGAAATATGAATAAAAAGGCTATAACTGTATTTTTCATAAGCCGGAAAATTATGAAAAATATATTTTTGAAATCCTTATTTTATTTCGTTTCAAATGAGTACTCATAAGTAAATTTTTGAAATTCTAGTTCCGAGGCACATTTTTCTATAATGAGTCTCGGGATGACCCGGAATTGAAATTTTCTCAAAATCTGATATTTTCTTGGTTTGAATTATAATCTAGAATTATATTTCAGATTAAATTTTCTTATAAAAGTTTCTTAATTGGAAACCGAGGAAAAGCTGGAATTAGGGTTCCTAGTTCTCACTCCAGACTTGAGCTATTCCGGTTTAGGGTTTTGGTTTCCGTTTCTAGGGTTATCTTGACTACTTAAAAAACCGGGGTTTACACCATCCACATATGATTTTCGGCAGGTCATATGTTTATTGAATTCACGTGTCTGATGCATATCACTTGTCTGACTAATCACTTGATTGTATGATGTGTTATAAATGTAATCCTGGAAGTTTTTACTCACTAAGCTAGCGTAGCTTATACCCCAATAATTGTTTAAATGAACAGGTTATCTCAAGAATGCTAAGTAGGGACTGAGATGGTTGAAGTCGAGAATGACTTCAGGATTCCGGCAAGACATAAGAATGTTTGAAGTTATTAGCTAGGTTTTATTAGTTTCCTTGTAATAGTTTATGTAATAGAATCTTTTGATGAATTGTAATTAAAGTTTAATGAGTTGTATTTTCAAGGATAGTGAATTGAATTTCCTTCACATTGTTACTCAAGTTATATCAACATGAAATGTATCATTCCGATGTGTCTCCTCTATGTGTTAGACGCCTTGTACATAGTATGAAAGCCTTCGCATGACTGAGGTGGTCATTCTTAGGCTTCAATATTGTGTACGGCGGACTGCCACATTTAGGATACCCTTCGGGGCGTGACACACCTTATAGGATGTGTAACATAAAGATAAATATTTTATAGAAGGGCAAGTTTGTCATTTGTTATAAAATAAGAGGGTTCTATGGTCAACCCTGATAAATGAGATATTATTATCAACCCTCACATTGATGATGTCAACAAGTCTTTAAAAATAATAAATCTTCAATAAATTATGATAAAGGGCAAAAGTTGTCATATATTGAAAAATAAGAGGGTTTTATGGTCCATCCTTATAAGTTTTACTTATGTGTATTATATGGCAGGCATATAATACTTGAGGTGTCTTTTCGTTTCCTGTACTGTTACAAGAATCGAAGGGTTTCGTGTCTTTTTGTTTCTAAAGTATTGTTATGGAAATTGAAGGGTCAAAGAGTCAAAGGATACTAAATAAGAAAGTTTTATGGTCAAAATTGAAATACAATTGTATTGTGTTCATATGATAAAGACTTGATTAAGATTGGCAACAATTTGGATCAATTTTCTTAATTTCCGCAATAAAGGACGACATCCCTGAAGAAAAACGCTACCGGCCTAGGTTTTAAAATTTCCAGCGTACTCTGTAACAGACTGTACGCTGTCTCCTGGAGAATCTACGCCGCCAGCGTATAGACGGCATAGGATGGGAACAGTAGCGTTTTTCTTAACGTTGGGAGAAAAGCTGCCGGCGTTCACTAGGGTTTCTTCCCAACACCGACATGAAAGCCGCCAGCGTAGGTCGAGGATTTACCGGCGTAGGAAGAAAGAATTGAATTCTGGGAACCCAAAGCCTCGACAAAAGCTGCCGGCGTTCATATAAGTTTGCCAGCATATGGTGTAAGCCGGCCAGATCTGCAGGTACGCCGCCGGCATATGACCAAATTTCTATAAATACGAGACGCGAAAATTATTTCGACAGAATTTTCTTTATAATATTTCTCCTTCGTGAGAGAGATTTTTGGAGAGTTCTTGAAGATATATGCTTGGAAAATCATCGAGAGAATATTTTCTAATCCAAAGTAAGTAATCTTAATCTTTTCATTAGGATTCTTTACAATTTATACAAGTTTCTTAGGGTTTGGTTAAATTTTTATGAAGGATTTCGGAGAAAAACCCTAGCACGTGTGAGATCAGTAAATTGGTGAATGCGAGACGGGTTTAGCGAATCAAAATAGTAAATAAATCTCTTCTATTATGGATTCCAACAAAATACGATCTAAACAATCTTAATATATTGCGAATTAGGGTTTTGATGAAAATAATTGATGATGTAGAGTTTAGTGCGGTTCCTTATATTCTTGAAGATAATTGTGGAGATTGATCAAAATAGACAGTGCAGATAACGGAGATTTCTTTTCAGGTATGATTTTTGGAGAATTCATGTTTGTTAAGATATTGCGATCATGTCTGTTGATACATATATATATATATATATTGTAACAGGACATTTGGAGTTTGTGAAACTGTTGTTGATGTGGATATAAGAATTGATGGAGTTTGGATTGACTTTGTGTGTTGTCGGTATCAAATTCTGGGGATTTGATTTGGATTCCTGAAATTTAGAAAGGTCGATCAATCCATTGTTTGTTGTATGTGCTTATAAATTAGAATTTTATGTGAATGGATGTAGGAACAGAATTGCATAATGAACTTAATAAATATTCGGCTTAATAATTGTCTCTTGGTTGTGTTTGGCTTTGACCAGTAAAGACCTGGCAGACAGTGATACTGTGAGGCACCCTGATGATCTAGTGTGAGGTTGTCCCGAGTGGACTCGTGCTAAGAAATGATTCTGGTAGAATTTAGGTGTTCAGGAATTGGGATGTTTGGGGAGTACCCACTCATCCATATATGTATATATGATTACCTATTTTCAAATCAGTTGGATGTTTTTATAACAGAGTCTGAGTTACTCTGGGTTCAGTATTTATGTATACTAGATTCTGAACCGTGTTGTTTTGCTGGACTAAAATAGATAATAAACTGTTGTATTCATTTAGTTTAGTTGCATTTATTTATATATGTTGCTTGTGTATAATCTTGATTGAACTGGATTGGATATTATCGTACTGGGCTTCGCCGCTCATTCTATTACATTTCAGGTGCAGGTGATGATAACGTGATCTATGATCTTTCGGGTATTGATATCATCTATGAGGATGGGGATGGCGTTAGCGGTCCTGACTACCCTACTGATGACTAGTTGTTTAGTCATAGATGATATAGGATGGATCTGAGAAGACTTTAATGATTGATTTATATTTTGTTTATTGAAATTTTAAATTGTATTTGGAGATTTCATGTGGTGATAGTTTTAGGGTATGGTTTGACTTGTTAACCAGCAGTTATGTCAACCATGACTAGTAAGTTGATTATGGGGATTACATACTTATCATATGATTTATTTTATTGAGGACTACATATTTTTTTATATATACCTTGAGAGTTATACAGGTGATATTCGTGTTGTTTATGGAAATTATAGCCTTAGCGTGCTCTTTTAAGAGAGAACACGTAGCGGGTTGTAATGCCAACAGGTTAGGGCGTTACAGCTTAATTGGTTTCAGAGTAATAGGTTATGATCTATTAGATTTAAGTTTTGACTCCTTAGGACGGTGAGCAATGATAAGAGGGGTAGAATACATTAGGATTCTTGATCTTATCTAGATTAGTGTGATTTTCATCCTATAGTTATAGAGTTTTGATCCTTAAGTTGGATTACCCTTTTATTTTGTGAAGATATGTTTGTTTGTGTTAGTAAGATCATATCTTGTAGTCCCATAGTGTTTAGATCCTTTTGGATGGTTATACCTTAAGATATCTAGTATCATTACCTAAGATAGGGAGAAGAGGTCGATCTTTTATCAGGACAAATCAACAGTTCAAGGTATAAAAAAAAAAAAAGTATAGTAGATATTATGGACCGTTTGATATCTAGGATTTTAAGTGGCTTAAGAATGCCTACTTTTCAAGTGTCAAGGTTGGGCATTGATAGGTTTTGGAAAAAAAAAAAATTGTTCCTTAGGTATTCTTTTTCAAGTGTGGATAATATGGATATCGAGCCAAAGAATGAAAAGAGCCTAAAAGGCAAGTGCTTCTTAAGATTGTGATACAGGTGCAAGTTTTAAAGCATTTGAGAAGTTTGTCATTTTGTTATGAGAAGGTAGTTAAGAGTCTGCTTGTAGATACCTTTAGGATATGGAGCAATGTTGACTTGGATTTGCAAAGAATTTGGATATAAAAATGGAATGTGACATTTTACCTGCGAATATTATAGGAATGGATATGATAGGAGTAGACTGGTTGAGGAAACATAATGTTATTTTTGGATCTAGTTGTGCAATTGTTTATCGGTTGGAGATCATTGTATGCATAAGCTTGAAGTGCAAGATCCTTCAATGTTGCTTACATATGAGTTATAGGAAAAGTCAGTTTTACAGTTTTGAAAATAGGAGATGAATTAAAGACTGATCCTACAAGGATACAAATCGTGAGAGAATATCTTGATTTAATTCCAGAAGATCTACTAAGGTTACCGCTTGAAAAAGAGATAGAGTTTTGTATTGATCTAGTGTCAGATATCTTATCTAAGTCTAAAGTACTATATCATATGGCTCCGACGGAATTGGAGGAATTAAAAGTTCAATAGGAGGACTTGCTTAAGAAGAAGTTCTTTAGACCAATCGTATCACCTTGAGGTGTTCTAGTGAGTTTGTGAAAAGGAAGATGGGGCATGAGGTTATGTATAGATTATAAAGAGTTAAACTAGGTAACGGTTATGAATAAGTACTTGTTGCTTAAGACAGATGATTTGTTTGATCAGCTGACAAGAGTGCAAGTATTTTCTAAGATCGATTTGAGGTCAGGATATCACTAGCTACGGATTTAAGCTGACGATATTTTCAAAGATAGTTTTCAGGACCAGATACGGGCATTATGAATTCGTGGTTATGCCTTTCGATCTTACAAATGCCCAGTTATATTTTATGGATCTTATGAAAAGGGTCTTTAAAGAGTAAATGAATTCGGTTGTAATAGTGTATATTGATGATGTTTTCATGTAGTCAAAGATTAAAAGAGAACCTGAAGAACATTTGAGATTAGTTTTGAGAACGTTATATGACGAAAAGTGGTATGCCAAGTTCACCAAGCATAAGTTTTTTTTTGGAGTCAGTGTTTCTCTTAGAACATGTTGTGGACGGAAATGAAATTTTAGTAAATCCTAAAAAGGAGAAAGTTATAAGGGAATGGTCAACTCCTAAGAATATGTCGGAAATCAGAAGTTCCTATGAACGGCAAGATATTTCAAGAGATTTATAAAGGATTTCTCCAAAGTTTCTAAATCCTTTAATAAGAATGACTCAAAAGGAAGTGAAGTATGTGTGGGATGATAATTGTGGAAGTAGTTTCCAATAGTTAAAAAGAAAAGTCAGTATTTGCACCAGTGATAGCTTTGCCAATGAGTGAATAGTACATTATTGGTATTGACACTTCTATATAAGATCTGGATTGTGTTTTGATGCAAGGTGGTAAAGTTATAGCATATGCATCTAGATAGTTAAATCCTTATGAAAAGAATTGACTCACTCATGACATAGAACTGATAGTCATAGGTCATACGTTAAAGAGTTGGAGACACAAATTACTTGATGAGAAGTGCAAAATCTTCATGAATAACAAGAGCTTGAAGTATATTTTCAACCAAAGAGATCTGAATATGAGACAAAGGTGGTGGTTGGAACTAATAAAAGATTTTGATGCGGATATACAATATCACTTTGGAAAAACGAATGTTGTGGTAGAAGCTCTGAGTAGGAAGAGGAATGAGAATTTGGTTGATTTGGTCACCTCAGAGCGATATTTGTTAGATGACATGAGAAAGATCATGTTAAAGTAGAGAAAAAGCATTGAGATAGCCAATATAAATTAGAGAACAGTTAAATCCTATGAAGATATGAATGTGCATGAGGAATGGCCATTACAAGAAGGAAATATGATCTTAGTGAGTTATGGGAAATATATGAATGGTGAACAATGATGACATCTACACTAATCTATGATGATAAATTTTGGGATGATTCTTAAAGAAAATCTATAAGAAGATATAAATTGTTATATAAAAAGCAATACAAGTTTTGGAAGACAATTGGAAAAGTACGATGAATAAATAAAAGTTATAGATTGTCTACGGTGTTTAACAGGGGTGATAAAACTAACTAGCAGATACGTAGACGCTATGATCATATGGAATAACAAAGCAATGTAAGGTTTGATCATTAGAGTTAGAGTTGAAAAATCTTATATTCCGTGATTCGAGTTTCTGATTGTTATTTGAAGGATTATAAGGTGACCATGTCCTAATGAAGTTTCGATGGAAATGGTGGTAATTAGAGGTAAAGTATAATGGTTTAATTGTGTTAATAAGTTGAATTGAGTTTTCTACAGTACAATCTACAGTTGTTTTGGAGCATGTAATAGATTTGATAGTTATATAAAGATATCAAATCCAAGTGAAGAACAATCACTTAATATTGGGCCAATAAATGGATTTGTATGGTGAAATCTCGAGACAAAGTGCATTAGTAATCTAAATATCAAAGAATTATTAGAACGTTAGGAGTAATGATGTCAAAGGAAGAGTTAGAAGTCATTCGATGATTTTAAATGTTTACTTAAGGACATAAGTATTAATTTTAATCTTCATATGTTGATGCAAAATATAAGAAAATATATTGGAGATTGATAAAACATATTGGAAGAAGTATGGTTAGTTAATGAGCATTTTGAGATTAGATGAATGATATGCAAGTGATGTGAATTATTTTTGATATGAAACAATAAGGATAAAAACTAAGTTGAATCAATGGAAGTACAAGTAACACAGTGTGTAAGCCCCGGAAAATTTCAGTAAATAATTTCAAGATGAACTTCGAAAATAAACCCTAAAAATCACTCCAAATTAAAACCGAATTTCAACTGGTTTTAAATCACGAATGAATTTAAAAAAATTCCCGAGTCTTGGGAAAAATAAGAATTCTCAAAAACGAAGTAAGAACTCAACATACTACAATTCCAAAACCACTACGTACGACAAATTCCATACGTGACTCCGATTTATAAAATCGGATAATATAGATCCCAAAAACGAATTATTAAAAAGTAAATAACGATTAACTTTCGGAAATGAAACCCAATTCAAAAATTCCGAAAACGTTAAAAGATATTAAATACAAAAAAAATAATAATAAAATTTAAAAATAGATTTCTCAAATTAAATACGTTGTATAAACATAAATATCAGTTTCCAAATTGGCAAAGGTCTAAACCGGAAAAATCACCCGGAAACCTTAATCGGAATGCAATAGCCTAAGTCCGGCAACTTAGTGCCCCTAACCCTAGAGGCCGAGGCATAGCTAAATATGTAGAATAGCTCATAGTAATATGAGTTTGTTTAAAATATCAGATTGGTAAATTTTTGACCTATTTCGAACCCGTTCGGACACAGACTTCGAAAAGCGTGTCCCGGGCTCGAGATATCAAAAATATACCAATAGTACCGTTAGACTCGTAATTTCATAAGATTTCTAAATATATCAGTTATATAATTTTTCGGGTTATAAAAGTTACAGTTATAACCTTTTTATCGTATTTCCATTATTACCGGTAATTGATTAGTCTTTTGCACTATTCATTTTTATTTCATTATAAAATTTTATTATTCTTATAAAGCTTATATTTTTAGATAAATATTTTATATTATAGAAAATTTTGTTTTTCTAAAATTAGTTAGTTTGGGCTTTACGGGATCAGATTCTGTTTAAGACCCGATACTAAAAATAAAATAAATTAATTTAATAATTGGAAAATATTTTAAAAATATTGTTATTCATAAAATATTTTTTTAGAATTTTTCGGGTTATAAAAATATTATTTATAGCCCATATTCGCGTATTTTGACCGTACCGGTAACATATTTGTTAAAATACTAAAATAATTCAAATAATTATTTAATTTAATTATGAAAAATCTGCTACAATATTTTGGAATAAATTTTCTAATTTTATTTTATTTTAATTTATTTTATTAATAAAGTACTTTTACAACCCATACCTTCAAGTACACCTTACACATATCACTTCCTTTTCACTTCAATCTTTCTACACATTATCCCACAATTGATGGCAGATTTTTGACCCTATTTATGGCTGCCATTGTCCTTTATCCACTCATATTTTGACTAAAATTAATTATATTTCAATCCTTTTTCAAAAAGTTACATTACACATTAATTACACAATTTAATTCAAGTCAAATTTCAACAAAACCTCTCTCTCCCTCCAAATGACGTGCAGCAACCCCTCCCCCTTGGCTGCCCATGTTTTATTTTTTTTCTCTCATTTATTACAATTAAAACACTCATTTCTCTCTCTCCTTCATTTATTCACTTTCCCTCTTTCATTCTTTAACCTTTTCTCTCTCTATTTCCTCTCTTTTCTTCTTCTTCTTGTTCATGTTTCTCCAACAAACAAGCTGCCCCCACATCTTCCATGGCTTCCACACTTCATTTTAAAGATTTTCTAAGCAAATCTTCATCCTAAAGCTCCATAGGTGATATAGGTAAAGTATAATGAAGGTTTCATGCATCAAATGAACTTCCATAAGCTTAAAAGCTTAGGATGATGATGCCAAAAATGAAATCTTTCTCTTCTCCACTTTTATTACCTTGTATTATAATTATTTTCTTGTTTAAAGTTATTATATTTTGTAGATCTAACTTTTTATGGCTTTGATTTTTGTTTATGCCATAGATCTTGTTATTTAAGTTGTTATTTTTGTTATTCCTTATGATTTATGCATAGATCTAGCATTCACATGTCTATCTTAGTGATTCATGCATGTAAAACTAGTTTAGAATACTAGATCTAAAGTTTTGAGTTCATAGATGCATTAGATCTTTGTTTATGTTCATGAACAACTTGCTATAGCTTGATGATGGTAGGAAAGTTGTAGGAAAGCCAAGATCTATTTTGTTTTCAACAAAAATCAATTTTGAAAATTCGGATGAAAATGGAACCATATTTAGAAAAGTGGTTTTTCAACTTCAAAATGTATATTTTTCATTTAAAATGAAGGGCTTAGGGTATAGATACCATAAATGAAAGATTTTGATAAATGAAGTTTAGATCCATGATGTTTATAACTTATTACCATGCATTTGTTTTATGTTTATGTTCATATTAAGTATAGATCTTAGTTATGAACTCAAACAAAATTGTGAAATTCGTATTTTGGTAAGACCCATATTTAAAAACTACTTTTCAAGTGTCAAAATGTAATTTTTACATAAGAAAATGAAGGCTTAATATATATATAGCATCAAGACTTCATTTTATATGGTTCAAAGATGATTTTCAAAGATTAATTTTCAAAACAAAGTTCTATTCTCGGATTTTGGCCAAGGCCTAGTGCAAAAACATGTTTTCCAACTCAAAAATGAAGTTTTTATTTAAGAAATGAAAGGCTCTTAGGATAGGATATGTAAGGAATGGATTTTCATGAGCTTAGATAGATTTAATCAAAAGATATGACCAAAAATAAATTTTCTAAATTCGGATCCCAACCAAGACCAATTTTTAGAACCCATGTATCAACTCCAAAACTCATGTTTTATGTGAAAAATGAAGTATATAGGTAATAGATATCATTGAGCAATGATTTTTACAAGTTAAAATGAGTTTAGGCATGAGTAATGTATAAAACAAGTAATGGAATTAAAATGGAAAATTTTAAGTTAGTAGTCAATTTGTGAAATTCGTAATTTTGAATGAAGGCCATAAGAACACCTAGTATTCAAGCTCAAAATGGATGTTTTATGTGTTAAATGAAGTCCTTAAGTAATTGATATAGTGAAGCCTTAAATTTTAATGCATTAAACAAGTTTTTCCCAAAGGAATCATGCAAAAAGTGGATTTTCTAAAATTCGGATTTTTGAGTAGATCATATTGGAAAACATATTTGCAAAGCGTAAAATGCAAATTTTTGTGTAAGAATGAAGCCCTTAGTAGTTATATATGGTTGAGCCTTAAATTTCTAAGTATCAAATGATTTTTTTTTTTACTTAAAGGAATCACTCAAAAACTAATTTTTGTAAAATTCGGATTTTGGAATCAACCCCACTTGAAAACATGTTTACAAAGTGCAAAATGGAAATTTTTATGAAGAAATGAAAGTCATAAGTAGATACAATGAAGACTCAATTTTAACAAAAATAATTATATTTTCTTAAGTAATAAATCAAAACAAATGGAAATGATAAAAGTTAGAAAACTAGATTTTTCATAAGTAGTTGTTATTATGGTCTTGCAAATAAAAAGTTATAAAATTTCCTTTTAGCAAAAATCATCAAGATCATGCATACATTAAACTCATCTCATGTCATTCATGTTAGGAAATCATTCATATTGCATGTATAGCTAATTATATAGTAAAACATTACAAACATTTACAAAACTATTTTTCGGAATCGGAAACCGTTACTGATCAGATCTGATCCCTCTGTTCCGAGACCTAAATGTTTTCAAAACTTAAAATAATATTAGAAATAGATAGATCTTTCGAAGTAGATAGAAATCGATATATAATTTGCGAGATTCCGAGTTAAAATGACCAAGTTATGGCCGTTTTAAGTTGGAATTCCCGCTTAGGACAGAATTACGAATTTGAATAGTTTATAGATCTTGGACTAGTTTGATGAAATACTTATTAGGGTATTTCTTCCTTTTTAGGTGACCCCGATATCGACGATTCCCTACCACCGGATTACTTATACTAAGAGACCGGTGATCCAATGGCCGAGTGAGTATTACTTCCGATTTCATTTATTGTATGTGATTGTAATAATAGTTGCACTAGATATTTGGTAAAGATAAAATGGATATGCATGATGGGGACGAATGGGAAATGTATGCTTGTTGTTGATATGAGAAATGGAATGTAAGAATATCGAAGCCGAGTGATTAACTATTGCCTGTATAGATGAATTAGAATTGATTGTCTGCGATTATTGACTGATCACTTAAAAGAATTGGTATAATTGATTATTTCGAAAAGATGAAATTGAACTCATTCATACACGATGGGGATGAGCATTAGCATTTGTCGGTTTATCGTTGTACCTTAAACGATTTTATAGTTCATAGTTGTCCGTAAGCTGAAACGGTCTCGGTCGTACCGCAGGATTCGTTAATCTGCTAACCCGGGATGGAGGGCGCAAGTCCATCCACATATGATTTCCGGCAGGTCATATGTTTGTTGAATTCACGAGTTTGATGCATATCACTTGTCTGACTAATCACTTGATTGTATGATGTGTTATAAATGTAATCCTGGAAGTTTTCACTCACTAAGCTAGTGTAGCTTATACCCCTATAGTTGTTTAAATGAACAGGTTATCTCAAGAATGCAAAGTGGGGACTGAATTGGTTGGAGCCGGGTATGACTCCGGGGTTCCGGCAAGACATAAGAATGTTTGAAGTTATTAGCTAGGTTTTCCTATTTGCCTTGTAATAGTTTATGTAGTAGAATCTTTTGATGAATTGTAATTGAAGTTAATGAGTTAAATTTGAAGAATAGTGAATTGAATTTCCTTTACATTGTTCTCAAGTTGTATCAACATAAAATGCATTACTCCGATGAGTCTCCTCCATGTGTTAGACGCCTTGTACATAGTATGGAAGCCTTCGCGTGATTGAGGTGGTCATTCTTAGGCTTTAATATTGTGTACGGCGGACTGCCACGTTTAGGGTACCCTTCGGGGCGTGACACAGTGACATTTGGAGCTCTAGGTTAATGTAAGGTTTGATTTTTGGAATTTAAATTGGGAACTATAGTTATGAGATTTTCAGCTTTCTAAACATCGCTCGAGGAAACTGAATCGGAGATTTAATACAATGAAGTCGAGGCAAAATTTCTTGATGAATATTGTTAATAAGTTTAAGTTATAGTCAAGAGGTATTATGAAGTAACAGAGGAAGTGAATCAAAATTTAGTGGTGAAAATTAAGAATTAAAGAGACGTCAATGAAATTATATTCTAGCTATTAGATATGAGTATGAAGATGGGTGTAAACCCCGGAAATTCTCAGTAGCTAGAAAACCCTAGGAATTGGAAACGAAACCCTAACCCGATCAGATTGAGTCTAGTGAATGGAGCCTAGGAACCCTAAATCCGCTTTCCTTCGGTTTCATAGTAAAAAAATTTTGGAGTGAATGAATTTGAATTGTTGTTCCAAAGTACATTTCAAACCTTTGAAAGTTTTAAATTCGGGAATTTTTCAATTCCGGGCCTTCCCGAGCCCAATTACGGAAAAGCGTGCCCTGGGCCACGGATTCAGAAAAATATTCTGGAATATTCATTAGAACCGTAATTCTATAAAGATTCCAAAAATATCAATTTCATATTTTCCGAGCTATAAAAATTACAGTTATAGCTTTTCCCGTGTTTTCGGAACAACCGGTAAAGTAGATGTCTTGTCTACTATTCACAAGTACAACCTACACTACCCATACCCTATTCTTACATCCTTACAACTACTCATTTCAATTTTCTTTTCCAAGAAAATTTGTCTCTTAAATAATTATCACATTTATTACATTTAATTTACTAAAATACAAATATCAAAAAAATTTCAAACACACACACACACCCCTTGGAATGGCCGGCGCAACCACCCCCCCCCCCCCCCCCCCCCCATTGTATTTCCTTCCATTTGATTTGTTTTTACAAATTTTATTCACTAATAACCCTAATGCCTTCATATATATACATCTTTTTCTCTCTCTCTCCTCATTTCTTTTGTTTCAAAATTTAAAAGAACAAAACTCTCCCTCTATTCTCTCTAAGGATGCCGTGAGCCCCCCTTCCCCATTCCCTCTCATTTTCCACTTTGTTCCTTCTCTTTTTCACTTCAAGAGTCCTTTGGTATGCTGATTCAAGCTTGTTTTTCCTAGTTCTTATCATGGCAAGACCATATCTTGTGTATTTCCTCATTAAAACCCCATGATGCTCATGCTAGGGACATGGAAATGCATGAACAAGAATGTCAAGCCATCATGACATGGATCTAGTGTTTAGATGTATTTTGTTAAGATTTCATAATGTCATGCATATAAAGTAGTGATCTTGTATTTATATTGTTGTTCATGCCATGAGATCCATGTTATATACACCATATGTAGTAGATCTAAGGTTTAGACATTCACCACTTTATGTACATGCATGATCATAGGTTCATTTTTGTTTATGTGCCTTGTTGATCATAAAAATGAAGTCTTGTTCATGTATAGAGATGTTAGATAGTATATCTCCACATATAGATGGCAAGAACATTGAAAAAGGAAGGACTTTGTTAGATATGGAAAGTTGAAAATTCGGATGAAATGGAAACCCTACCCTAAAGACCTCCAAAATCATTTTTAAACTTATATTTCATAAGAAAAATGAAGGGTATGTGTAATAGACATGATGAAGGAATTATTTTCATGAGTTTAGATGAGTTAGGCATAATAAAAATAAGAAAAACAAGAGGTGAAGTTAGAATGAAAAGTGTTGACTTTAATTGTGTAGTCAAATTCGTAACTTTGTGTAAGGCCTAAACAAACACTTAGTATTTAAGTCTAAAATGAATATTTTATAAGTTAAATGAAGTCCTTAGATAATGTATACATTGAAGCCCCAATTTTTAATGCATTAGACTAGATTTCCCTTAAGAAAAATGTAAGAAAAAAAATTTGGAAAATTCGGATTTTTACAAATAGCTTAATTGAAAACATGTTTACCAAATGAAAAATGTGAATTTTGTGCATGATTGGAGGCCATGACTATTATAGACTTTGAGAACCTATTTTTAGTTAAATAATAAGTAGATTACAAGATTAAAAACCAAAGAAACCCTAAGGAGTATAATGTGGGAAAATAACTTCTTAGAATTAGTTTATATGGAACTTTCCCCAATACTTAGGAGTTCCTAAAAGTTTATTACTACAAAAATCATCATGACCATGCACATATTGAGTTCATTACATAGCATACACATTAGTAATTCATTCCCATATCATTCATGCATGAATCATCATCTAGGAATACTATTTATCAAAGGCAAAGCAAATTTTTGAGATTGGGTCAATTGCGGAACAGAACTGATCCCACTGTTCCGTGACCCTATTATTTTCAAAACTTGGATTTAATACTTGAATTAGATAGATCTTTCGAAGTAGATGAAGATCGATATAAAGTTTGCGAAATTCCGAGTTAAAATTACCAAGTTATGGCCGTTTTAAGTCGGAACTTCCAAAAATAGCGAGAAATCCGAATTCAACTAGTCTAGATGTATAGTTTGATTTAATTACATGGTGAGAATATCGTTAGAATTATTCTTGATTGGTAGGTGATTCCGAGCAGGACGACACTCTACCTCCTGATTATTATTATTAAGAAGTTTGGTGTCCCATGGCCGAGTCAGTTTGCTTCCACTCCCAATTTAATGCTTGTGATTGTAATGTAGTGGCACTAGTGATGTAGGCAAAGATAAAAGGAATCGTACAAGCATGATGGGGTATGTGGGAATTATTTATGTTGTTGATTGTTGATATGTGAAATGAAGCTTAAGGTATATTGAAACCGGGTGTTAAGATATTGACTGTTTTACTAGAATCTTATGATGAATGTCTGTGAATACTTGTTGGTCATTTAAAAGAATTGACTTAATGACTATTCGACTCCGACTATAAATTGAGTTCATTCATGTCACAATGGGGTTGGAGCATTTGCATGGTTGGTTTTTCGTGACCCATAAAACGAATGTGTGGTTAATCGTGATCCATAAAACTGTGACGTTAATCGTGATCCATAAAACGAGCTTTTAATCAGTTGACCGTGAGCTTAAACGGCATCGTACCGCAGGATTCGTTAATCTGCTAACCCTGGATGAAGGGCGCAAGTCCATCCACATATGATTTCCGGTTGGTCATATGTTTGTTAATCACATTTGTGTGGTGCATACACTTGCTTGAGTAATCACTTGTTTGAATGATTGTATTTAATTGTGTTATGGAAGTATTACTCACTAAGCTAGTTAGCTTACGCCCCTATAGTTTCTATCTTTTGCAGCATGAGTTTATACGGCTTAGGCCAAGGCAAGCCACAACGCAGGTACCGGAGATAGGAGTTTCCTATAGAAGTTTGATTCATTTCTTTTTGTATAGACTTCCATTGGAAACTAAGGACTCTGGATGACTGTAATAGACTGTTATTCTTTTGCGGGGGAATGGCCCTTAGATTTTGTAAACTTTAACGTTATGCGTTTTGATTTATTATCTATGGCTAATGAATGCCTCGTTAAACTGTTTAACTCCATTTGTTGAAGTATTCTATTATCGTAAAGGGACGCTTTACATCTACTTAAGACCTTCGAAGGCCCCGGTAGGGAACTCAAAGTCTTACTTAGTATGTGGCGGGCTGTTACATTTAGAATACCCTACGGGGCGTGACAATGGGTCAATATGGTATAAAGAATCAGAAACAAGAAGAAAAGGAGTGACACAGAACTAATGGATGCATGGATAAAAAGGAAATAGTGATTTGGGTAACTTTCGAGGACGAAAGTTTCTTTTAGGAGGGGAGAAATGTAACATAAAGATAAATATTTTATAAAGAAGGGCAAGTTTGTCATTTGTTATAAAATAAGAGGGTTCTATGGTCAACCCTGATAAATGAGATATTATTATCAACCCTCACATTGATGATGGTCAACAAGTCTTTAAAAATAATAAATCTTCAATAAATTACGATAAAGGGAAAAAGTTGTCATATATTGAAAAATAAGAGGGTTTTATGGTCCATCCTTATAAGTTTTATTTATGTGTATTATATGGCAGGCATATAATACATGAGGTGTCTTTTCGTTTCCTATGCTGTCACAAGAATTGAAGGGTTTCATGTCTTTTTGTTTCTAAAGTATTGTTATGGAAATTGAAGGGTCAAAGAGTCAAAGGATATTAAATAAGAAGGTTTTATGGTCAAAGCTGAAATACAATTGTATTATGTTCATTTGATAAAAACTTGATTAAGATTGGCAACAATTTGGATCAATTTTCTTAATTTCTGCAATGAAGGCCGGCATCCCTGAAGAAAAACGCCACCGGCCTAGGTTTTAAAATTTCCAGCGTACTCCGTAATAGACTATACGCCGTCTCCTGGAGAATCTACACCGCCAGCGTATAGACGGCATAGGATGGGAATAGTAGCGTTTTTCTTAACGCTGGGAGAAAAGCTACTGGCGTTCACTAGGGTTTCTTCCCAACACTAGCATGAAAGCCGCCGGCGTAGGAAGAAAGAATTGAATTCTGGGAACCCAAAGCCTTGACGAAAGCTGCCGGCGTTCATATAAGTTTGCCAGCGTATGGTGTAAGCCGGCCAGATCTGCAGGTACGCCACCAGTGTATGACCAAATTTCTATAAATACGAGACGCGAAAATCATTTTCGACAGAATTTTTCTTTATAATATTTCTCCTTCGTGAGAGAGATTTTTGGAGAGTTCTTGAAGATATATGCTTGGAAAATCATCGGGAGAATATTTTCTAATCCAAAGTAAGTAATCTTAATCTTTTCATTAGGATTCTTTATAATTTATACAAGTTTCTTAGGGTTTGGTTAAATTTTTATATGAAGGATTTTGGAGAAAAACCCAAGCACGTGTGAGATTAGTAAATTGGTGAATGCGAGACGGGTTTTAGCGAATCAAAATAGTAAATAAATCTCTTCTATTATGGATTCCAACAAAATACGATCTAAACAATCATAATACATTGCGAATTAGGGTTTTGATGAAAATAATTGATGATTGTAGAGTTTAGTGCGGTTCCTTATTATTCTTGAAGATAATTGTGGAGATTGATCAAAATAGACAGTGCAGATAACGGAGATTTCTTTTCAGGTTATGATTTTTGGAGAATTCATGTTTGTTAAGATATTGCGATCATGTCTGTTGATACATATATAATATATATATATTGTAATAGGACATTTGGAGTTTGTGAAACTGTTGTTGATGTGGATATAAGAATTGATGGAGTTTGGATTGACTTTGTGTGTTGTCGGTATCAAATTCTGGGGATTTGATTTGGATTCCTGAAATTTAGAAAGGTATGATCAATCCATTGTTTGTTGTATGTGCTTATAAATTAGAATTTACGTGAATGGATGTAGGAACAGAATTGCATAATGAACTTAATAAATATTCGGCTTAATAATTGTCTGCTTGGTTGTGTTTGGCTTTGACCAGTAAAGACTTGGCAGACAGTGATACTGGTGAGGCACCCTGATGATCTTAGTGTGAGGTTGTCCCGAGTGGACTTGTGCTAAGAAATGATTCCGGTAGAATTTAGGTGTTCAGGAATTGGGATGTTTGGGGAGTACCCACTCATCCATATATGTATATATGATTACCTATTTTCAAATCAGTTGGATGTTTTTATAGCAGAGTTTGAGTTGCTCTAGGTTCAGGATTTATGTATACTAGATTCTGAACTGTGTTGTTTTGCTGGACTAAAATAGATAATAAACTGTTGTATGCATTTAGTTTAGTTGCATTTATTTATATATGTTGTTTGTGCATAATCTTGCTTGAACTGGATTGGATATTATCGTACTGGGCTTCGCCGCTCATTCTATTACATTTCAGGTGCAGGTGATGATAACATGATCTATGATCTTTCGGGTATTGATATCATCTATGAGGATGGGGATGGCGTTAGCGGTCCTGACTACCCTGCTGATGACTAGTTGTTAGTCATAGATGATATAGGATGGGTCTGAGAAGACTTTAATGATTGATTTAATTTTTTTATTGAAATTTAAATTGTATTTGGAGATTTCATGTGGTGATAGTTTTAGGGTATGGTTTGACTTGTTGACCAGCAGTTATATCAACCATGACTAGTAAGTTGATTATGGGGATTACATACTTATCATATGATTTATTTTATTGAGGACTACATATTTTTTTATATATACCTTGAGAGTTATACAGGTGATATTCGTGTTGTTTGTGGAAATTATAGCCTTAGCGTGCTCTATTAAGAGAGAACACCTGGCGGGTTGTAATGTCAACAGGTTAGGGCGTTACAGGATGGCTCATACTGAGTTAACAGAGCTTAAGGCGCAGTTGGATGATCTGTTAAAGAAAAAAATTCATACGACCAAGTGTATCGCCATGGGGAGCTGCCGTACATTTTGTTAAGAAGAAAGATGGAAGCACGCGGTTATGTTTAGAATACATGGAGCTAAATCAGGTAACGATAAAGAATAAGTATCCGTTACCGAGGATTGACGACCTATTTGATCAGTTAGCAGGAGCTTCGGTTTTCTCTAAGATTGATTTGAGATTTGGATATCATCAGTTGAGGGTAAAGGCAGAGGATATTCAGAAATTTCTTTCAGAACGAGGTATGGACACTATGAATTCGTGGTCATGCCTTTTGGATTAACGAATGCTCCAGCAATGTTTATGGATCTAATGAACTGAGTTTTCAGAGAATACCTTGATATCTTCATGGTAGTGTTCATAGATGATGTTTTGGTATACTCGAGGAATAAGGAAGAACATGAGGAATATTTGAGATTGGTTTTGAACAGGTTGAAAGAGGAGCGGTTATATGCCAAGCTTTCAAAAGCAAGTTTTGGTTGGAGCAGGTATCATTCCTGGGGCATGTAGTAAATGGAAGTGGAATATCAGTAGACCCCGAGAAAATCAAAGCAGTGGTTGAATGGCCAAGACCTAAAACTGTGTTAGAAATCAGAAGTTTTCTGGGAATGGTAGGTTATTATCGGTGATTTATGGAAGATTTTTCCAAGATTGCCAATCCTTTGACGAGGTTGACACAGAAAGGGATTAAGTATGAATGGTGTGAGAAGTGTGAAAACAGTTTCCAGTTGTTGAAAGATAGATTAGTGAAAGCACCAGTGTTAGCATTGCTAGTGAGTGGTGAGGAATATGCAATCTATAGTGATGCCTTGATTCAGGGATTAGGATGTGTTTTGATGCAAGGGGGCAGGGTTATTGCATATGCCTTGAGACAATTGAAACCGTATGAGAAGAATTATCCTACGCATGACTTGGAACTAGCGGCAGTTATACACGCTTTAAAGCTTTGGAGACATTATCTGTATGGAGAGAGATGCAAAGTGTACACAGATCACAAGAGTCTTAAGTATATATTCACACAGAGGGAATTGAATATGAGATAGCGTAGGTGGCTTGAATTGATTAAGGACTACGACATCAACATACAATACCACCCGGGGAAAGCAAATGTCGTAGCAGATGCGTTGAGTAGGAAGCGGGTAGAGAATTTGGCAGCTATAATTACTATAGAACAACATCTAATTGATAATATGAGGAAATTCAGATTAGACATAGTCACAAGACAAGTAGGCGAACGTTTGGCTAATATGAGAATACAACCTACTCTTATGGATAGAATTAAAACAGGTCAGTCAGATGATCAGAGTATTTTGGAAATCAAAAGAAGAATGGAAATGAGACGAGCACTAGAATTTTATGTGATGATGAAGGTATTTTGTGGTACAAAGGAAGGTTATGTGTGCCAATTCAAGGAGATTTAAAGAAAGAACTGCTAAAGGAAGCATACTATTCGAGTTATTCCATACATCCAGGAAGGAACAAGATGTACTAGGACTTAAAAAAGTTGTAATTGTGGAATAACATGAAAAAGGAAATTATAGAATACGTTTCTAAGTGTCACACGTGTCAGATGATAAACATAGAACACCGGAAACCGGTAAGAGAGTTGAAATCGTTGCCAATACCATAGTGGAAGTGGGAACACATCACGATGGATTTTGTTTCCGCTTTACCCAAGATGAAAGAGAAGTTTGATTCAATTTGGGTTATTGCGGATCATCTCACAAAAGTAGCTCATTTCATACCTATCAAGACCGGGTATAAGTTGGAACGGTTAGCTCAGTTGTACATCAAAGAAATTGTGAGGTTGCATGGAGTGCCGGTATCCATTATATTAGATCGAGACACGAGGTTTGTGGGAAGGTTTTGAAAGAGTCTACATCAGGCGTTGGGAATGAAAGTGGTATTCAGTACAGCTTATCACCCACAAACAGATAGTCAGTCTGAAAGGACTATTCAAACATTAGAAGACATGTTGAGGGCATGCGTGTTGGACTTTAAAGAATCTTGGGATAAATATGAAATGACCTAGATATAAATTCTATTTAGATTTCATGTGTTTATTTATTATTTTGAGTATTGAATTGAGCGAGTATGATGAATATCATGGTTATGTTATTAGTAGTCTAAAATGCATTATTTTGCATGTGTAGATTGAAATTAATGTCTTTATTTTATATGTAGTAATGTGTGTGTAGTAAAATTTTTAATTGTGCCTTTTGCACATTAAGGTGTTAAGTTAAGTTAGATATATAAATCAACTTCATATTTGTCTTAAGGTTAGTGGATAGAGTTCTTAGTAATTAAGTTAGTAATTAAGCAAATACAAGCCCCAAATGAGACCTAAATGCACCCCAAATGCCTCCTAAATTTATATATGCATTAAGGGGTAAATTTGGAATGTGTTAAAGTAAAAATTAAGCTAATTTGAACTACTTTTTAGGGCAGCTCATATTTTATCCGAATTTTCCTTTTCTTTCTTTCCTTTCTTTTCTTCTTCCATTTCCATCTCCATTTCCAAACTCAAGACAAGGTCTCTAGATCAAGTTCTAAGAATCAAAGTTTTCTCAAGACAAGGTATATATATAATTATTTGAATTGATTTAGTTATGATTGTTGTGTTTTCCTTCTTGAAGTAATTACATGAATTTTCATTAGAATGAGTTTAATGTTGATCAAATTGTTTGTTCATATTTGGAATGAGTTATGAATGTGTTATATGAGTGTGTGAGTTTATGCATGCATAGTTGAAGTAATAGGAAGTGTTGGGAGGATGTGAAGAGGAATTGTGTAGGGAAATTTAGATTGGATTGAAGTGGAGTTTGAAGTGTTTAAATGTGTTGAATTCTTGTTTTGAGTGCTAGAATGGAGTAGTATAGATATGAGAGAATATATGAGGTTGAAAGTGTAGTGAAGGAAGGTTTAAAGTGTATTAGGATAGAATTTTTTACAAAGTTGAAAAACAGGGGATTTGAAATTTTCGTTAAAGCCTGTTTTTAGAACGTACGCCGGCACCTACGAATTCAACGCCGCCGGCTTAGAGGCAGCGTTGGGTTTAGAATTTTTTAAGGCTGGCTGAAGGCCGCCGGTTTTCGCTAGGAAAGTCAGACGACATTCTTTCGTTCATGTTGTACGCTGGCCGTTGGGAATCAAGGCCGCCGGCGTAAGTGTCTAAGCTGCCCGCGTATCTGGGTAAGCGGACGGCTTAGACCTCTCTGGACGTTTTTGAAAATTTTGGTTTTGGATTCTACGCCGGCTTAAGGCCGCCGGCGTAGGATGCAAAGGCTGACGGCATACCCTTGTACACCGCCAGCGCTGACAGTGTTGATTTTCAGAGAATTGAGCACTGGCTCAAAGCCGCCGGCTTTGGCTGCCGGCCTATCCCCTGTGCTTTTGAAATTTAAAAACTTTTTCTAAAATTTTCCAAAGTTTGCTATTTGAGCGATTGAGTATTTATTAAGCAATTTGTGATATAATAGGACCTTTAAATGCTTATTTATGACCTTGTGTTCAATTATTTGAATTTCTTTGATTGATTGCAATATATGGATATAATATGTGTATAATTGTGATAATGAAATCTATAATTTTTTTATTTATTGATTATTGTGATATTTCTATTATAGTTAAGGATTCTTCGGTTAGTTCATCACCGAGAGATCCTAGTTATATACTAACGGGTTCAGGTACGTAATAACTTGTTTGATGATTGCTAGGAATAGCATTCCTAATTTGATTTAAATCGATTTGACTTAACATTTGAATGAATTGGATGTCTATTACGCTGTTTAATCTGGTCCGAGGAGCAGCAAACCTGTCATGATGCAATGACATATTAGCTAGGCGCTTAACCAAGTCATGATGCAATGACTTTACCATGATGCAATGGTACGCTATGATGCAATAGCGATTCTTTTGGTAAGTGGGTAGCCGATAGGGGGAATAGTATCTGTGTAACGTTTGCTTAAACTTAGGGGGAAATACCATGATTTAGTTCAAAGTTTATGGGAACTTGTGAACTAGGCTCATGTTATGGACTGAGTTTAAGTAGAGTCGGGCAACGGCTTTTAAACCCTTGATGAAGCTATTATTTTCATGAAATAGGTATAGGAGATATAAGTATTCGGACTGCTTATATCAACCCCCTGAGCAGCTGTTGTTACTCAGGATCCCTGAATTCCCGAAGTGTGACCGGGGTTTGAATACCCTCTTGATGATTTGTGAATGAAAATGTAATAAAGATAACCACTTGTTCTATGGTGCATTACATCAATTTGATGACTTGTTTTGCATTGGTTATTGTGTACTGGGCCTCTGGCTCACTTTTGCTGCTTTGCAGGTATTAGAGATGAGTATTATGATGACTTGGGCTATGGTCCGATTTCGAGAGATTTCTGGATGAGTGGGACGAATAGGATTCGATCACCCTAGACCTTTGAAAGGAACTTTTTGCTAAGGAAAAGTTATGTATAAATGGTTTGTTAGTTAAGGCTATTTGTTGTAAAGACCTTAAGATTCCTTAGGTTTCTTTTTGATGTAAGAAGGCAATGTAAATTTTTGTAGTGTCTTGTATTGGCACTAAACGATGTTTACGTGATGTAAATATATGTATAGATTGCTTTTGTTAGCAATCTTGTTTTGTTTAAAAGTTCTTTACAAAGTAGAGTGGTTTTGATTAAACAATTTTCATAAACTGTTAGTTTTAGGACAACCTTACATATAATGTGAAAACGTTATATGTGGTTGGGGATTCAGTACTCTAAGTCTCGGGATTTAAAGGATTGGGTCTTTACAGATGGTATCAGAGCCTTGTTTATGAAATTGTTTGATTAAATAGTGGTGACTTGACCTTCGATGCGGTGAGTTAGTTAGACATATATAGGACTTGTTTATATTAAGTTTTATGTTTAATTGTCTAATTGGTCTATTAATTGTTTTGATATTGATTTAACCTTGTAAAATTATTGTGTGTCATACATATGTTGTATTTTTGTTTAAAAGATGGATGGGTCACGAAGAGTAACCCGACAATCTTCGGAAAGAGAAAGTATGCCACCTCCTTCTCAGTCTACCATTTCAGCTTCTGCATCAGCTAGTATTCCAGCTTCTACTTCGACTCCATCACCAGCTTCGGCTTCTACTGCACCAAATCCACAACCTCCGCAAATGCCAGCATATCCAGCTATGCCTCAGATGCCTGCTGGAGACCCGAATAATGTGCTCACTATGTTTCGAGACATATTTGCTATAGTTCAGCAGTACCAACAAATGATGTATCAACAACAACAACAATTTATGCAGCAATATCATCCACCAACTATGAGAGACGAGTCACAAGCACCAATGGGAGACCGGAATGAACAAGTCAAGTTGCATGATTTTGTTAGACTGGTACCTGATTTTGATGGAACTGTGTTAGATCCGACTCGAACGGAAGGTTGGATAGTGGAGCTAGAGAAAACGTTTGCAGCTTGTGAAGTGCCTGAGCATAGGAAAGTTGATTTGACTATATATATGTTGAAGGGAGATGCATATAATTGGTGGAGATTGAATAGTGAAGGATATGTAAGACCGATACCCTGGAACAGATTTAAGGAAGCCTTTTTCTTGCAATACATTCCATCCACAGTGCGGGAACAAATGATATCGAATTGGTTGAGTCTAAGGCAAGGAAATAAAACTGTTGAAGAGTATCATGCAGAATATTGCAGATTGCTTCAATTTGCGGGGACAAGTTACAATGATGAGAGCATGAAAGTTCAAAAGTTTCAAGATGGCTTGAACATGGAGATCAAGAGTGAGGTCAAGAAGTTTCAATTGTCAACATTGTCTGAAACAGTAATCAAGGCAAAGCTAGTGGAACAAATTAATAATGAAAATAAAGCTCAGAGGGATAGACGTACTACATTTATGGGCAAG
Organism: Combretum micranthum; assembly: GCA_024138025.1. Taxonomy (NCBI): domain Eukaryota; kingdom Viridiplantae; phylum Streptophyta; class Magnoliopsida; order Myrtales; family Combretaceae; genus Combretum; species Combretum micranthum. The sequence goes on from JAMXBD010002880.1 coordinate 71,452, forward strand.
AGATCGGTGACATCCTACACACCTTATTCAAGGTTTGGTAATATTAACAAAGGCAAGCGGCCGTATTTTGGCAAGAAACCAAGCTCGGGACAAGTGGTGAAGACTTCTATGCCATCCATTCCATTTGATAGGCGATGCCCTATATGTTTTGGGCCTCATGAATCATTTCAATGTAAATGGACTCCTGGAGCTTGCTTTGCATGCGGGAAAGTTGGTCATAAAGCTTCTGACTGTCCTGAACCAAAATTAAAGCCCATATTTTGTGCTCATTATCAACAAAGAGGTCATCGTGTGGCAAGTTGTAAAGGAAAGCCGAGGAATGAAGGACCGAACTTTGGAAAGGGAATGACAGCTGCTAGAGTATTTGCTTTACAACAATGTGAGAAAGCTCCTTCGGTTGATACACTGGCAGGTATACTACAGATTGCAAATCATCCTGCATATACTTTAATTGATACTGGTGCTACTCATGCATGTATTGCTGAAAGCTTTGTGAATGGGTGTGGTTTATCTTCTGAAGTGTTGCATGATAGAGTGATGAGTGTGAATACTCCTTTTGGTGTGCAATCCAAAGAGCCATGTGTATATAGGAATGTTGATGTTGTGATTTTTGATGAAAGCATGCCAATAGATATGTTAGTTCTGCCTTTAATCGATTTTGATGTTATTCTTAGAATGAATTGGTTGAATCTTTGCAAAGCTACAATAGATTGTAGTAAGGCGGAAGTGAGTTTTGAGTTGGAAGGTAGAAGACTACTTCATTTGTTGGAAAGAAGGAGACCTGGAAGTATGTATTCTATGGAATTGTGGGAGAAGGATATGGGAACTATAATGGGTAGTGAAGAACTTCGAGTTGATATGGTGCCAGTAGTAAGGGAATTTGTTGATGTTTTTTCTGATGAATTACCCGGTTTGCCACCGGATAGGGAGATTGATTTTTGGATTGATTTGATACCCGGAACTACACCTATTTCTAAAGCTCCGTATCGTATGGCTCCGGCTGAGTTGAAAGAATTGAAAAGTCAGTTGGAAGAATTACAACACCTCGAATTTATTCGTCCAAGTATTTCTCCTTGGGGTGCTCCGGTATTATTTGTTAAGAAGAAAGATGGAAGTCTAAGAATGTGTATAGACTATAGAGAATTGAATCAAGTGACAATCAAGAACAAGTATCCACTTCCTCGAATTGATGATTTATTTGATCAATTGAGAGATGCGGCATTGTTTTCCAAGATAGATTTGAGATCCGGATATCATCAACTCAAGATTAAGCAACAAGATATATCCAAGACAGCTTTTAGAACAAGATATGGACATTTTGAGTTTATGGTTATGCCTTTCGGTTTAACAAATGCCCCTGCTGCTTTTATGGATTTGATGAATAGGGTATTTAATGATTATTTGGATCAATTTGTAATAGTCTTCATTGATGATATATTGATGTATTCAAAGAATGTGGAAGACCATGAGAAACATTTGAGACTTTATTGCAAAGATTGAGAGGGAGGAAGCTTTATGCTAAATTTAGCAAGTGCAAGTTTTGGTTGAGAGAAGTTGCATTTTTGGGACATATCATTACAAAGGAAGGGATATCTGTCGATTCAGAGAAGATTAGAGCGGTATTGGACTGGCCACCACCGACGAGTGTCACGGAAGTACGAAGTTTTCTGGGGTTATCAAGCTATTATAGAAGATTTGTACAAGGTTTTTCCAAAATCGCTTCACCATTAACAAAGTTGACGAGAAAATATGTGAAGTTTGATTGGGATGAAGATTGTAATCGGAGTTTTCTTGAGCTGAAAGAACGATTGGTTTCTGCACCGATTTTGGCATTACCAGTTAGTGGAGAAGAGTTCATGATTTATAGTGACGCTTCATGTAATCCCCGGTTTTTCAAGCAACCAAGATAACCCTAGAACCGGAAACTAAAACCTTAAACCGGAATAGCTCAAGTCTGGAGTGAGAACTAGGAACCTTAATTCCGGCTTTTCCTCGGTTTCCAATTAAGAAACTTTTATAGGAAAATTTAAATTTGAATATAGTTCCTAATTATATTTCAAACCAAAGAAATATCAGATTTTTTGGAAAATTTCAATTCCGGGTCATCCCGAGACCCATTATAGAAAAACGTGCCCCGGAACTAGAATTTCAAAAATATACTTATGAGTACTCATTTGAACCGAAATAAAATAAGGATTTCAAAAATATATCTTTCATAATTTTTCGGTTTATGAAAAATACAGTTATAGCCTTTTTATTCGTATTTCATTATTACCGGAAATTAAATTGTCTTGTCAACTATTCACTACTATTCATAAAGTACCACCTAGTCTATCTATTAGCACACCCTACAAATCTAACCCTTACCATCACTCAAATCAACTCCTTTCTTCCATAACTTTTGTCCCTTCAACTTTATTGCAAATTATGACAAGTAATGCAAAATCAAATCAAGGCAAATCAAAATGGAACAAATCAAGTCCCCCCCCCCCCCTAAGCCTTCCAAACCGACGCCATTGGCCCCCCCCTCCCCCCTCCCATGCTCTTTTTGAAATTTTTTTACTTCTTTAACCTAAATTCACTTCCTATATAAACTACTTTTTCTCTCTCTTTCCTCATTCTTTCACTTTCCAAATTTTTCAAAGTGTAAAAGCTCTCTTTTCTCTCCCCATTTCCCCTCTTGCCATGACCCTCCAAGTCCCCCACACATACACACAACTTCCATTCCTCTTTACATCTTCTTTCCACTTCAAGTAAGTAAAGTTTCACTCCTTCCACTCATAAAACTTTGTTATGGCTAAGTGATTTTTGGATATTTCAACTAAATGTCCCCATGATCTTTTAGTAGGGACAATGAGATATCAAAACAAGAATCCGAACCATTACAAAGTAGATCTAACACTTAAAGGAGCTTTCATGCCAAAAGCTTTATGTTTCTCCATCAAAAAGTATTTTTAAACAAGAGATCTTTTATAAAAATATAGTTTTTATGTTTTCAAAACTCATTTAAGCATTTGATGAAGTAGATCCATCGTTTTATTACCCATAATCATGTAGGCATTTAAAGTTTCATTATTATTTTGTGTCTATGTGCATTAATAGTCTTTAATGATTTTGTCTTTAGTAAATAACCTTTTTAATACATAGATCTATGGTTAGATAAGATAATAAGTCAAAAAGGAAAATACTTTTCAAGAAACACACTTGTGTAAATTCGGATGACTTTGTAAACCTAGGTCAAAAACACTTTTATCAACTTCTAAACATATATTTTATAAGAGAAATGAGCTATGGGTATTAGATAATGTTTAGTAATATTTTTCATGAGCTAAATGAGTTTTTACTAAAGAAATGTTGGAAACAAGAAATGAAGTCCATAAAAGTTTTGAGCTAAAAGTCATGTAGACAAAATTCGTAATAATGGGTGTAGGGTTAGAAAACACTATTTTTCCAACTCAAAAATGATATTTTCTTAAACAAATGAAGTCCTTAGGATATAGGTATAATAAATACTTAAAGTTTTAAGTACAAAATGTATTTTTCCTAAAGGAATCAACTTGAAAATGGACTTTTGTAAATTCGGATTTTTGGAAACCCCATAGCAAATGACCCACTTAAAAGTTTATAAATGTGGATTTTATTAAAGAAATAAATGCCTTAGGATATAACTAATATAAGGGTCAAAATTTCTTTAAACAAAGTAGAGTTTTTCTAAAGAAAATCCTTGTAATATGTAGGTGTGGTCAAGTGTAGGAAATTCACTTACTAAACATTGGTATAAAATGGTTTCTAAGAAAAGTTCACTTTAAAATTCTTAAAATCTAAAAAGTTATAAGAACATAGACTCATTAAAGTTCACATCATGACATTCATGATAGGGAAAATCATTACATTGCATTTAGTATCATTTTATACTTAGGAATCTCAATGCATTCATGAAAACCGCATTTTTGGAATTGATAACCCGCTGTACAGATCTGATCCCTCAATTCTGAGGGTTAGATATTTTAAAAACTTCATTTAAACTTCATATTTAGAAATCTCTTCCGAAGTAGATAGAAATCGGTATAAAATTTGCGAAATTCCGACTTAAAACGACCAAGTTATGGCCATTTTAAAACGGAACTTCGGAAATGACGCGAATTCCGATTTTACTAAGTTTTATTAGAGTTTTAGTGTCCTAAGTTGGTAGAATACTTATTAGGGTATTTCTTATATGAATAGGTGAACCCGTGGATGGTGACTATTTGCCCCGGATTACTATTACTAGAAGAACGGTGTACCAATGGCGAGTGAGTTTTTCTTCCCGATTCATTTATTGTATGTGCTTGTAAAGTTGTGCACTAGAATGTAGGACAAATGAATGGAATATGAATAATGGGGAATGATGGGAAATTATATGTTGATGATGATGTGAGAACTCAAATTAAGATATCGAAACCGGGTGTTAAACTTTGGTTGTGTAGTTAGCTATGATGGTTTGTCTGAAAAATTGTTTGATCACCTAAGTAAAATGGCTTAATCAACTACGTAGACTAATGCTAAATTGACATGTGCATATCACAAGGGGAAGGCATTAGCATTTGTAGGTTAGTCGTGAACCATAAACGACATCGAATAATCGTAGGTTAGTCGTGAACCATAAACGACATCGAATAATCGTAGTTAGCGTGAACCATAAACGACATTGAATAATCGTAGTTAGCCGTGAACCATAAACAGATATTGTTAGTACTGCAGTAGTCTTAATCTGCTAACCCGTGATGAAGGGCGCAATTCCATCCACATATGATTTCTGGTTGGTCATATGTATGTTGAACTCATGTGTTTGATGCATACACTTGCTTGATTAATAACTTGATTGAATTGTTGTGGCATAAATGTTATTGTGGGAGATTACACTCACTAAGCTAGTTAGCTTACGTCCTTACAGTCCATTCCTTTTGCAGCTTACACATTTGTGGCTTAGGCGACGTGACCCGGCTGAACAGGTACCGAAGCTAGGAGTTTTCCCTAGAGGTTGTAATTTCTGTATTAGGCTTCCATAGAAAACTTGTAAGACTTGGATGACTGTAATAGACCATTAAATATTCTTTTGCGGGGGAATGCTCCTTATAATTTGTAATATTTATTTATGTTTCATGAATTATATTCTCCTACCTATGCATGCCAGATTAAGCTTTTATCTCAATTCGGACTTGTACTCTATTGTTGTAAAGGTACGCCTTACATCTATATGAGACTCTCGAAAGACTAAGGTGGTAATTCGGGAATCTTATATGGCATGTGGCGGACTGTTACGTTTAGGGTACCCTATGGGGCGTGACACTTCACTTCAAGGACTCAGATGTGTTTTAATGCAAAATAATCGAGTCATAGCTTATGCTTCGAGACAATTGAAGCCCCATGAAAGGAATTACCCAATTCATGATCTCGAGTTAGCCGCGGTGGTATTAGCATTAAAACTTTGGAGACATTATTTGTTTGGTGAAAAGTGTAAGATATTCACGGATCACAAGAGTTTGAAATACATTTTCACTCAAAAGGAATTGAACATGCGACAACGAAGGTGGTTGGAGTTAATCAAAGATTACAATGTTGAAATTTTGTATCACCCGGGAAAAGCTAATGTGGTAGCCGATGTGCTCAGTAGGAAGAAATCGATGAATGTGGAATCTTTGGTTACTACTCAACGGGAGTTACAAGAAGATCTTCAAAGGATGAATATTGAGATAGCTATGGAAAATGTGGAAGTTATGCTAGCAAGTTTATCATTGCAACCAACGATTCTTGATCAAATCAAGCAAGGACAACTTGAAGAACCCGGAAGCCAGAAGTTGAAAAGTAAGATAGGTGAAAAGAGAAGAAAAGAGATGAGGATTGATGATAAGGGTATTATCAGGTTTAAGGATAGAATTTATGTACCCGAAATCTATGATTTGAGACACCAAATTATGAAGGAAGCGCATTCCTCCTCATATTCAATTCATCCGGGAAACACGAAGATGTATCGAGATTTGAAGCGACATTTTTGGTGGGAAGGAATGAAGAAGGACATTGCAAGATTTGTCTCTAAGTGTTTGGTATGTCAATAAGTGAAAATCGAGCATCAACGGCCTGGAGGAGAATTGCAACCATTGAAGATCCCGGAATGGAAATGGGATGAGATAACTATGGATTTTGTGATAGCTTTACCAAAGACAGTAGCCGAGAATGAGATGATTTGGATCATTGTGGATCGACTCACGAAATCATCACATTTCATTCCCCTGAGAGTCGGGTATTCACTTGAAAAATTGGCTTAGATTTACATTCGAGAGATAGTAAGATTACATGGTATACCAATAACCATTGCTTCGGATAGAGATACGAGGTTTGTCAGTCGATTCTGGAAAAGTCTTCATGAATCTCTTGGAACAAAGTTACAATTTAGTACAGCTTTTCATCCACAGACTGACGGGCAATCAGAAAGGACAATTCAAATTCTTGAAGATATGCTTAGAGCTTGTGCATTGGATTTTGGAAGGAATTGGGATGAACACTTACCTTTGGTTGAATTTGCTTACAATAATAGTTATCAAGCATCGATTCAGATGGCTTCGTATGAAGCGTTATATGGAAGAAAATGTAGATCTCCTTTGCATTGGGATGAAGTGGGCGAGAGAGTCTTGATTGGACCTGATCTAGTACAACAAGCTGTTGATAAAATTCAAATGATTAAACAGAGATTAAAAGCTGCTCAAGACCGATATAAAAGTTATGCCGATTTGAGAAGAAGGCCTTTGGAGTTTGAACTTGGAGATCGTGTATTCCTCAAGATATCCCCGACTAAAGGAGTTTTCAGATTTGGTGTGTGGAGCAAATTGAATCCAAGATACATTGGGCCATATGAAATACTGGAACGAATCAGGCCATTAGCTTATAGATTGGCATTACCACCGAGTTTATTAGGTGTTCATAACGTTTTTCATGTGTCTCAGCTTAGAAAGTGCATATCTGATTCTGACGCAATATTGGGTACAAATCAACCAGAGATACTACCAGATTTGACTACTGAGGAAAAGCCAATTAGAATTTTGGGAAAAATGGACAAAGAATTGAGGAATAAAGTCATACCAATGGTAAAGATTCAATGGAGTAACCAATCTGAAAGAGAAGCGGTTTGGGAAGTAGAGAATGTAATGAGACAGAAATCTCCGGAACTTTTTGAATAAGAAGGTGAGTTAAGTTTCGAGGACGAAACTTCTTGAAGAGGGAAGAATGAAATGACCTAGATATAAATTCTATTTAGATTTCATGTGTTTATTTATTATTTTGAGTATTGAATTGAGTGAGTATGATGAATATCATGGTTATGTTATTAGTAGTCTAAAATGCATTATTTTGCATGTGTAGATTGAAATTAATGTCTTTGTTTTATATGTAGTAATGTGTGTGTCGTAAAATTTTTAATTATGCCTTTTGTACATTAATGTGTTAAGTTAAGTTAGATATATAAATCAACTTCATATTTGTCTTAAGGTTAGTGGATAGAGTTCTTAGTAATTAAGTTAGTAATTAAGCAAATACAAACCCCAAATGAGACCTAAATGCACCCCAAATGCCTCCTAAATTTATATATGCATTAAGGGGTAAATTTGGAATGTGTTAAAGTCAAAATTAAGCTAATTTGAACTACTTTTTGGGACAGCTCATATTTTATCCGAATTTTCCTTTTCTTTCTTTCCTTTCTTTTCTTCTTCCATTTCCATCTCCATTTCCAAACTCAAGACAAGGTCTCTATATCAAGTTTTAAGAATCAAAGATTTCTCAAGACAAGGTATATATATAATTATTTGAATTGATTTAGTTATGATTGTTGTGTTTTCCTTCTTGAAGTAATTACATGAATTTCATTGGAATGAGTTTAATGTTGATCAAATTGTTTGTTCATGTTTGGAATGAGTTATGAATGTGTTATATAGTGTGTGAGTTTATTGCATGCATGGGTTGAAGTAATAGGAAGTGTTGGGAGGATGTGAAGAGGAATGTGTAGGGAAATTTAGATTGGATTGAAGTGGAGTTTGAAGTGTTTAAATGTGTTTATTCTTGTTTGAGTGCTAGAATGGAGTAGTATAGATATGAGAGAATATATGAGGTTGAAAGTGTAGTGAAGGAAGGTTTAAAGTGTATAGGATAGAATTTTTACAAAGTTGAAAACAGGGATTTAAATTTTCGTTAAGCCTTTTTTAGAACGTACGCCGCACCTGGTTCAACGCCGCTGGCTTGAGCTGCGTTGGGTTTAGAATTTTTTAAGGCTGCTGAAGCCCGCGGTTTTTCACAGAAAGTCAGACGACATTCTTTCGTTCATGTTGTACGCCGACCGCTGGGAATCAAGGTCGCCGCGTAAGTGTCTAAGCTGCCCGCGTATTGGTAAGCGGACGGCTTTAACCTCCCTACGTTTTTTGAAAATTTTGTTTTGATTCTACGCCGCTTAAGCCACCGGCGTAATGCAAAGGCTACGGCGTACCCTTGTACACTGCCAGTGCTGCAGTGTTGATTTCAAAGAATTGAGTACTGCTCAAGCTACCGGTTTGGCTGCCGCCATCCCCTGTGCTTTTGAAATTAAAACTTTTCTAAATTTCCAAAGTTTGTTATTTAGATATTGATTATTTATTAAGCAATTTGTGATATAATAGACCTTTAAATGCTTATTTATGACCTTGTTTCAATTATTTGAATTTCTTTGATTAATTGCAATATATGAATAATATTTGTATAGTTGTGATAATGAAATCTATAATTTTTGATTTATTGATCATTGTATTTACTATTACAGTTAAGGATTCTTCGGTTATTCATCACCAAGAGATCCTAGTTATATATTAACGTTCAGTACCAATAACTTTTGATGATTGCTAGAATAGCATTCCTAATTTGATTTAAATCATTTGACTTAACATTTGAATGAATTGGATGTCTATTACGCTGTTTAATCTGGACCGAGGAGCACAAACTTTCATGATGCAATGACATTAGCTAGGCTGTCACCCCGTAGGTATCCTAAACGTAACAGTCCCCACATACTAAGTAAGAATCCCGAGTTCCCTAACCGGAGCCTTCGGAGTCTTAAGTAGATGTAAAGCGTTCCCTTACGACAATAGAATACTTCAACAAATGGAGTTTAACAGTTTAACAGGGCATTCATTAGCCATAGGTAATAAATCAAAACGCATAAATCTTTAAGGTTTACAAAATCTAAGGGGCATTCCCCCGCAAAAGAATAACAGTCTATTACAGTCATCCAGATCCTTAGTTTCCAATGGAAGTCTATACAAAAGAAATGAATCAAACTTCTATGGGAAACTCCTATCTCCGTACCTGCGCTGTGGCTTGCCTTGGCCTAAGCCATATAAACTCATGCAGAAAAGATAAACACTATCGGGGCGTAAGCTAACTAGCTTAGTGATAATACTTCCATAACACAATTAAATTCAATCATTCAAGCAAGTGATTATTCAAGCAAATGATTGCACATACAATTGTGATCAACAAACATGACCAACCGAAATCATATGTGGATGGACTTGCGCCCTCCATCCCGGGTTAGCAGATTAACGAATCCTGTACGACGCCGTTTAAGCTCACGTCAACTGATTAAAAGCTCGTTTTATGGATCACGATTAACCTCACATTCGTTTTATGGATCACGATTAACCTCACATTCGTTTTATGGATCACGAATAACCACACATTCAATTTATGGTCACGAAAAACCAACCAATGCGAATGCTCCAACCCCATTATGACATGAATGAGTTCAGATTATAGTCGGAGTCGAATAGTCTTAATTCAATTCTTTTAAGTGACCAACAAGTATTCGCAGACATTCATCATAAGATTCTAGTAAAACAGTCAACATCTTAACACCCTTTCGATTACCTTAAGCTCCATTTCACATATCAACAATCAACAACATAAATACTTCCCACATACCCCATCATGCTTGTACAATTGCTTTTATCTTTACCTACATCACTAGTGCCACTACATTACATTCACAAGCATTAATTGAGAGTGGAAGTAAACTCACTCGCCATGGTCACCAAACTCCTTAATAATAATAATCGGTGGTAGAGAGTCGTCCTGCTCGGAATCACCTACCAATCAAGAATAATCCCTATGAGATTCTCACCATGTAATTAAATCAAACTATACATCTAGACTAGTTGAATTCGGATTTCTCGCTATATTTGGAAGTTCCGACTTAAAACGGCCATAACTTGGTCATTTTAACTCGGAATTTCGCAAACTTTATCGATCTTCATCTACTTCGAAAGATCTATCTAATTCAAGTTTAAATCCAAGTTTTGAAAATAATAAGTCACGGAACAGTGGGATCAGTTCTGTCCCGCAATTGATCCATCTTTGAAAATGTGCTTTGCTTTTGATAAGAAATGTTCCTAGTTAGTGATTCATGCATGAATGATTTAGAATGAACTACTAATGTGTATGCCATGTAATGAACTCAACTTATGCATGGTCATGATGGTTTTTGTAGTACTAAACTTTTAGGAACTCCTAAGTGTTGGGGAAAGTTTCATAAAGGCTAATTCTAAGAAGTTATTATCCCACATTATACTCCTTAGGGTTCCTTGGTTTTTAATCTTGTAATCTACTTATTATTTGACTAAAATTAGGTTCTCAAAGTCTATAATAGTCATGGCCTCCATCCATGCACAAAAATTCACATATTTCATTTGGTAAACATGTCTTCAATTAAGCTAGTTATAAAAATCCGAATTTTCCAAATTTTCTTTTCTACATTTTTCTTAAGGGAAATCTAGTCTAATGCATTAAAAATTGGGGCTTCAATGTATACATTATCTAAGGACTTCATTTAGCTTATAAAACATTCATTTTAGACTTAAATACTAAGTGTTTATGTAGGCATTACACAAAGTTACGAATTTTGACTACACATTTAAAGTCAACATTTTTCATCCTAACTTCACCTCTTGTTCCTTATTTTTATCATGCTAAACTCATCTAAACTTATGAAAATATTCCTTCAACATATCTATTACACATACCCTTCATTTTTCTTATGAAATATAAGTTTAAAATTGATTTTGGAGGTCTTTAGGATAGGGTTCCCATTTCATCCGAATTTTCAATTCTTCATATCTAACAAAGTCCTTCCTTTTTCAATGTTCTTGCCATCTATATGTGGAGATATACTATCTAGCATCTCTATACATGAACAAGACCTCATTTTTATGATCAATAAAGCACATAAACAAAATGAACCTATGATCATGCATGTACATGAAGTGGTGATGTCTAAACCTTAGATCTAACTACATATGTATATAACATGAATCTCATGGCATGAACATCAATATAAATACAAGGTCATTACTAATATGCATGAGCAACATGAAATCTTAACATAATGCATTTAAACACAAGATCCATGTCTTGATGGCTTGACATCCTTGTTCATGCATTTCCATATCCCTAGCATGAGCATCATAGGGTTTTGATGAGGAAATACACAAGTATACCTTTGCCATTACAAGAATAGGAAGAAACAAGGCTTACATACACATACCAATGGAGTCTTGAAGTGAAAAAGAGAAGAAGCAAAGTTGGAAAGTGAGGATGGGAGAGGAAGAAGCTCACGGCACAAAAGGGAAAAAGAAGAGAGTTTTTCTCTTTTTCAAAAGTTCAAATGAGAAGAAAAAAAGAGAGAGAGAGAACATTTAGTATAATACTAAGGGAATTAGGGTTTAGTTAATAAAAATGAAGTAAAAAAATACAATTGAGGGGGAAAAAGAGGGAGGGCGCCGGCCACTTCAAGCATGGAGTGTGTGTGTGTTTAAAATTTGATTTTTTTGTAATTTAGTAAATGAAAATGTAATAAATGTAATAATTATTAAAGAGACAAATTTTCTTGGAAAAGAAAATTGAAATGAGTAGTTGTAAGGATGTAAGAAAGGGTATGGGTAGTGTGTAGTGTAGGTTGTACTTGTGAATAGTAGACAAACTCTACTTTACCGGTTGTTCCAAAAACACGGGAAAAAGCTATAACTGTAACCTTTATAGCTCGGAAAATTATGAAATTGATATTTTTGGAATCCTTAAAAAATTACGGTTCTAATGAATATTCCGGAATATTTTCTGAGTCCGTGGCCTGGGGCACGCTTTTCCGTAATTGGGCTCGGGAAGGCCCGGAATTGAAAAATTCCCGAATTTAAAACTTTCAAAGGTTTGAAATGTACTTTGGAAGAACAATTCAAATTCATTCACTCCAATTTATTTATTTTACTATGAAACCGAAGGAAAGCCGATTTAGGGTTCCTAGGCTCTATCACTAACTCAATCTGAGTCGGGTTAGGGTTTCGTCTCCAACTCCTGGGGTTTTTCTAGCTACTGAGAATTCCCGGGTTTACATAGGCGCTTAACCAAGTCATGATGCAATGACTTTACCATGATGCAATGGTACGCTATGATGCATAGCGATTCTTTTTTATTAAGTAGGTAGCCGATAGGGGGGAATAGTATCTGTTAACGTTTGCTTAAACTTAAGGGGAATACCATGATTTAGTTCAAAGTTTATGCGAACTTGTGAACTAGGCTCATGTTAGGACTGAGTTTAAGTAGAGTCGGAACAGCTTTTAAACCCTAGATGAAGCTATATTTTCATGAAATAGATATAGGAATATAAGTATTCGGACTGCTTATATCAACCCCCTGAGCAGCTGCTGTTACTCAGGATCCCTGAATTCCCGAAGCGTGACCAGGTTTGAATACCCTCTTGATGATTTGTGAAAGAAAATGTAATAAGGATAACCACTTATTCTATGGTGCATTTCATCAATTTGATGACTTGTTTTGCATTGGTTATTGTGTACTGGCCTCTGGCTCACTTTTGCTGCTTTGCAGGTATTAGAGACGAATATTATGATGACTTGGGCTATGGGTCCGATTTCGAGAGATTCTGGATGAGTGGGACGAATAGGATTCGATCACCCTGGACCTTTGAAAGGAAGTTTTGCTAAGGAATGTTATATATAGATGGCTTGTTAGTTAAGGCTATTTGTTGTAAAGACCTTAAGATTCTTAGGTTTCTTTTTGATGTAAGAAGCAATGTAAATTTTTAGTGTCTTGTATTGGCACTAAACGATGTTTACGTGATGTAAATATATGTATAGATTGCTTTGTTAGCAATCTTGTTTTGTTTAAAGTTCTTTACAAAGTAGAGTGGTTTTGATCAAACAATTTTCAAACTGTTAGTTTAGGACAACCTTACATATAATGTGAAAACGTTATATGTGGTTGGGGATTCGGTACTCTAAGTCTCGAGATTTAGAGGATCGGGTCTTTACAAAATATCTGCCTTTAGTAGAGTTCTCATATTATAATAGCTTTCAAGCTTCGATTGGTATGCCTCCATTTGAAGCACTGTATGGTAGGAAGTGCAGATCACCTATTCACTGGATGAAGCAGGTGAAAGACAAATGTTGGGACCCGAGTTGATTCAGGATGCAGTCGATAAAGTCAATTGAGCAGACATAGGTTTCAAGCTGCTCAGAGTCAACAAAAGAGCTATGCGGACAAAAGAAGAAGACCCTTGGAATTTGAAGTGGGTGAGCATGTATTGCTCAAGATATCACCAACAAAAGGGGTTGTCAGATTTAGACTACGAGGAAAGTTAAACCCTCGATACATGGGACCGTACGGGATATTAGAAAAGATAGGCAACATGGCTTACAGATTGGCTTTATTGCCTGACCTAGAAGGGGTACACAATGTGTTCCATGTGTCAATGCTCAAAAAATGTCTGGGATCCGAATGAAGTCATTGCTCTTGAACTGTTAGATGTTCAACCAAATCTTACTACAGTGGAAAGGCCGATAAAAGTTGTTGATTCTAAAGAGAAACTTTTGAGGAACTAAGTTATCAGATATGTTCGGGTACAGTAGACGAATAAAAAAGAACGTGAAGCTACTTAGGAGCTGGAGGAGGACATGAGATCCAGAATCCCGAGATATTTCAATGATGCAGGTAAATTTTCGAGGACGAAAATTCTTTTAGGAGGAAATAAATGTAAAAAACAAAATAATTATAAGTGATAAGTGTTTACAAGCTACTAGATGTTAAGAGACTTTTATGTTGATGTTAAAATAAGTTAAGGTTAATCAATTCCGTGTTGGAATAGATTGGCATAAATTGGATCAAGTTTTGTATTTTCTACAATGAAGGAAGGCATTTCTGATGAAGTACGCCACCGGCGTAGGGCAGGTTGCGTCGGCATTACACTGTGCTGGCCGCCAGTGTTTGTTTATGTTTTTGCCGATGTTGGATGATGTGTTGGGCAAGGCTGGAGAGCAAGGCTGCTGGCCTAGTTTTTAGATCTGCCGGCGTACTCTGTAACAGACGCGACTCCTGGTATTTACATCGACAATTGGAACCCGAGCGCCGCCGGCCTAGTTTTTAAATTTGCTGGCATACTCTGTAACAGATGTGACTTTTGGTATTTATGCCGACAACTGGAACCCGAGCGCCGCCGGCCTTGAAACAGTAACTGCTGGCATAAGTCTATTTTTCTATATATAAGAGCGATGCGTGAGCGATTTTTTCAGAGTTTATTAAATCCTATATTATTAATTACGTGCTAAAGGTGGGTACTGGTATGGTGTTTGATGTCCCGAAAAGTTGTGGTAGTACAACATGATCATGGCATGACTTGGGTTTCCAGATTCACAAACAAGGAGTGTTAAGAGCTATTGGATTCGTGAATCTTATGTTGGTATCTGATATAAGAGGCTGAGTTCGAAGCAAAAGATCTGTTTAAGGTCAGTTGATTTCCCTTTGTCATGTGTATGCATATAGTGATGAATTTATGCTTGATTTTTAATGAATTCTTGCTATTCTTGAAAGAAATTGTGGAAATCAACCCTAGCTCGTGTTCTGATCAGTATAGAAAGACGAGAAACAAGTGTTATACATTCCATATCAATAAGTATAAGCTCTGAATCCTTTTGCACGAAATTGGACATCCTTGATCATATGATGTGTTTTATAGAGTTTGTGAAGATTTCTGATTTGAGAATTGGAATTTGCTATTCTTTGATGTTATTGGAGGTGTTTGGAGTTGTTGATCAGTATAGGTCGAGTTTGTGAAGTTCTATATCGGGTTAGTATAGATAGGTTGTTTTATGTTAAGTTTGATTTATCTATGAATGTTGGTGATTTGAGATATGTTGATATGTTACAGGTTGAGATTGGAGTTGTAATTTGATATCGGGTTTGGGGAGTTTGAGAGTTTAGTGGTCGTGGCTGGTTGTGTTGTGGTTTGGTTTTCTAGTAGTTGTTGATGGTTTTCTTTGAAAAGTTCAAGTTATCTCCTGAATATAAAAGGTACGACCAATCCATTGTTTGATGTATGTGCTTGTAGATTAGAATTTTGTGAATGGATGTAGGATCAGAATTGCATAATGAACTTAATAAATATTCGGCTTAATAATTGTCTGCCTGGTTGTGGTTGGCTTTGACCAGTAGAGACCTAGCAGACAGTGATACTGGTGAGGCACCCTAATGATCTTAGTATGAGGTTGTCCCAAGTGGACTCGTGCTAGGATATGATTCCGATAGAATTTAGGTGTTCAGGAATTTGGATGTTTGGGAGTACCCACTCATCCATATATGTATATGATTACTTATTTTCAAAATTAGTTGATTGATTTTAAAGTAGAGTCTGAGTTACTCTGAGTTCAGGATTTATGTATACTGGATTCTGAATTGTGTTGTTTTGCTGGACTAAAATAGATAATAATCTGTTGTATGCATTTAGTTCAATTGCATATATTTATACATGTTGTATGTGCATAACCTTGCTTGAATTGGATTGGATATTATCGTACTGGGCTTCGCCGCTCATTCTATTATATTTCAGGTACAGGTAATGATAGTGTGATATATGATCTATTAGGTTTTGATATCATCTATGAGGATAGGGATGGCATTAGCGGTCCTGACTACCCTACTGATGACTAATTGTATAGTCATAGATGACATAGGATGGATCAAAGAAGACTTTTCATGTTTGGTTATTATTCAGTGTTAGATTCATGTTTTGTTCACTGAATGTTTCGATTGTATTTGGAGTTTTATATTTGGTAATAGTTTTAGGGTATGGTTCGACTTGTTGACCTGCAGTTATGTCAACAATGTCTAGTTTTCTGAATATGGAGATTATATTCTTATCAGATGATTTATTTATGAGGACCACATGTCTTCTTTTATACCTTGTGAGTTATACAGGTGTTATTCATGTTATTTATGGAAATTAAAGCCTTAGCGTGTCCTACTAAGGGATGACACATGGTGGGTTGTAATGCCAACAGGTTAATGCATTACAGATGCTATGCGTGAGCGTTTTATTTTTCTTTAGCCAAACCTTATTAAGGTTTTTTTGAGGGGCGATCAATCAATTTAGCAAATAATAAGCAGTCATACAAGTAATTAAACAAAAATACTTAAACAGGCAGTTTGAAGTTGCGATATTCTTAATTCTCATTTCACACATAAATATAGAATCACATAACCCTGAATCCCCCAAATATATATCCATTTTTATCTTTTCTTAGTATACTAGTACTACTACTTTACAAGCACAAGCAAGGTAACGAAATTAAGAGGAATAACTCACTCGTCCATTTCACGGTCTTCTTAGTCGTAGTAATCCTCGGGTAGGGTATTCTTGTATCCTTCATCACCTAGACAAAAGAAATACCCAGGATGAGTATTTCATAGAAATTCTACTTAAACTTTCTAATTCTATTTCACTATGTTCGTCACATTCGTATAGAATGAAATTCTAATTTAAAATGGTCATAACTTGCTCATTTTAACTCGGAATTTCGCATATAATATACCGTTTTCTACCTATTCGAAAAGATCTATCCATTTATAAGGTTATCTTTGTCATATAAGGTCATTTTGGTTTCAAAAACATTGGGTATAGATTTAAAACAAAAATTTCAAGATTTTGCAAAACCATTTCCTAACTCAACTTCATTCAAAAATCCTTTAGTAAATACTATATACATATATATAATTGATAAATCCTTTGAGTATATAAATAAGCTCACTCCATATGCAAAAATTCTAATAGTAGTGTCTCAATAATTTGCTTCATAAAATAATTCTTTTTAAAGTGTTAAAACTTAACTTTGATAAATTTCTTTTCAAGTATTTTGAAGAAACTTTATATCTTCATAGGTTATTATAAATGAGTATATTTTTATTTTATTTTCATCATTCCTTTTTCTAAAACAAGTAAATTTTCCTTTAACCTTAGTCTTTTATAAATTTTACTTCTAGTGATAAAAGATCAAAGTTATCAAAAGTGTATTAAGTTGTTGAAAATCTTTTTATATCTTTAGGATGGTTTTAGAAAATAAGTCTTGTCTTCTTCTATTTATTATCTAAAATATAAGTTTTTTTTTTTTTTTTTTCTAAAACTTGTTCTTTTATTTCCTTTGAAAAGAATCCTCTTTATTGATAAAATCATTTGTTTCTAATCTTATTTTATTTATATTTTTTTTAAATAAGTTTCTTCTTTAGGAACTTGAAAATCATTATTTTCCTAAGTGGGTTCATAACTTTATGAGTTGATTTTTATCTTAACTTTGAAACTAGTTTGTTTCTTGGTTTTGTCATGGAGTTTAAAAGAGTTGAATCTTTAAGCTTTTTATAAGATCTTTGAAAACTAACAAATTATTTTACTAAAACTTAGGTTCCCATAATATAAAATGAAAGTATTTATTTCTTATGTTTCCTTGGTAAAACTATCTTTGTTATTTAAGAAAACGTTGAGAAAACTTATATTACTCTATTTCTATGTTGTTTGATAATAACTCCATTATTTTGTGACAAGTCACATAATAGAAAATCCAGTTTCAAGTTCCTTTAGTAAAATTCTACTTTTAAATTATTTGAGACAATATCATTATGTAGATGCAAGTATTATACATAAGAAAATACTAGAAACAAATAATAATAAGCAAGATAATAAAATATCAAGTATTGGGAACCTTAGCTTCATCAAGGTATCCCAGTCAAGTATTGGGAGCCTTAGCTTCATCAAGGCATCTCGGGACTAAGAATAGACTAGTCCCAAAAGAATAAAGAAAATAAATAAAAGGTTGTTTTGACTTGATATGGACAAGTCTAAGACTAGAAAGACTAGTCTTAATAATAGCATAAAATAAATAAATAAATTGCAAAGCATAAAATTAAATAAATAACAAGTGAGCTTATGTAAGACCCGGAAAATTTGAGTAAATAATTCTAAAGATGAGCTTCGAAAATAAACCCTAAAAATCACACCGAATTAAAACCGAACTTCGATAGGTCCCAAATCCCGAACGAGTCTAGAAATTTATGAATTGTGAGGAAAATGAGAATTCCTAAAAGTAAAATAGGAACTCAATATACTTCAATTCCAAAACCATTACGTACGACAAATTCTATATTCGACTCCAACTTATAAAAATCCAGTAAAATAGAGCCCAAAAACAAATTATTAAAAAGTAAATAATGATTAACCTCCGGAAATAAAACTCAATCCAAAGAATTCTGAGAACGTTAAGAGATATTAAATACTTATGGAAATCGACCTTAAATAAATCTCTCAAATCAGATATGTTGTATAAGCATAAAATATCAGTTTCCAAATTAGCAAAGGTGTAAACCGGAAAGTCAACCGGGAAACCTAAGTCCACAAAACTCCCAAGAAACTCCGTAGCCTAGATCCGGCAATCCCGTATTCCTAAACTAAGGAGTTGGAGTAAGAGGAAAAGGTGTAATTGGTTCGTATTAAGTCTAGGATGCTCTAAAGGATGAGATTAACGAATTTTTGGTCTATCCCAATCCAGTCAAGTACAGACTTCGAAAAGCGTGCCCTGAGATTCGAAATATTAAAAATATGTTATTCATGCTGTTAGACTCATATTTTTATAAGGATATTTAAAATATTAGTTTTATAAATTTTCAATAGCTAGAATTACCTGATTTTGCGAATTTATTTGTATTTCATTACTACTGGTAATTAGCGAGTCTTGCAGTACTATTTATTATTATTCATTACACAATTTTTATTATTCTTGTAATGTATATCCCGGTTTTCCTAGTAATCGAGTAAACTTCGGAAACTGAAGAATGAAACCCTAAATCGATCTAGTTCCAGCTTAGTGAGAGAAGCTATGAAACCCTAAATCCGGTTTTTCTTCGGTTTCGTAACAAAAGAAGTTTTTTAAAATAAATGAATATGAATTATTGTTTTAAAATATATTTTAAACCTTAGAAAGCTTTAAATTCGGAAAATTTTCTATTCCGGGCCTTCCCGAGCTCGATTACGAAAAAATGTGCCCCGGGACCAGAACCTCAGAAAATATTTCAAAATATTCATTAGAACCGAAATTTTATAAGGATTTCAAAAATATAAATTTCATAATTTTTCGGGCTATAAAAATTACAGTTATGGCCTTTTCCCGTATTTTCTTTACTACCGGTAAAGTAGATGTCTTGTCTACTATTTATCACTATTCACAAGTACAACCTACACTACGCACTACCCATACCCTATTCTTACATCCTTACAACTACTCAATTATATTTTCTTTTCCAAGAATTTTTGTCCCTTAACAAAATTATTACAATTTAAGATATATTATTACATATATTACACTTTACTACTTAAATTACAAATCAAACAAAATTTAACTATCTCCGTCTCTCCTCTCCCATGTAGGCCGTCGCACCCCCTCCACCTTTCCCTTCTATTTTGTTTTATTTTTACTTCTTTTATGCCAACTAAACCCTAATCCACTTAATATAAAAACTCATTTTCACTCTCTCTCTTCATTTTTACTTTTCCAAAAATTTGAAAAGTGAAAAAGCTATCTCCTTCCTCCCTCTAGTTGCCATGGAACCCCCTCCCACACACACACACTCACTCACAAGTTCATTCTTCTTCATTTCTTCTCCAAAACTTCCCTTAGGTGATGACTTTAAGCTTTGTTGCTACTCAATCTTGCAATGGCAAGAGTATTCTTGTATGTTTTTACCTTAAAATCCCAATGAGCAAATGCTAGGGATAAGAAAACATGAATGCATGAATCTCAAGCCATTACAAGAGTAGATCTTGTGTTTAACAAGCTTTTGTTGAAGTATTATTATGTTCATTCATATAAAAGTAGAGATATTGCATGAAAAGTATATGTTCATGTCTTAAACCTCATTTTCATGCATTATAAGTTGTAGATCTAGTGTTTAGACACTCATGTTTTCCTTGACATTCATGTTCATATGCATATTTTGTGTTTTCATGCATTAATGTTTATAAAAGCTTGGCCTTGTATATATAAACATGTTAGTTGGTAGATCTTTATGAATATAAGGCAAAGAACTTGAAAAGAAAAGATTTTTGTTAGAAAAGTTCAAAGGAAAATTCGTATGATTTTTGAGATCTATTTTGAAAACCTTGAAACCACTTTGAAACTCATATTTTACATGAAAAATGAAAGGTATATGTAATAGTATCTCTAAGGAATGATTTTTACAAGTTTAAATGAGTTTAGGCATGCGTAATGTGTAAAACAAGTAGTGGAATTAGAATGAAAAATTTTGAGTTAGTGATCAATTTATCAAATTCGTAATTTGAGATGATGCATATGTAATCACCTAGTATTTGAGCTCAAATTGCAAGTTTTATGTGTTAGATGAAGTCTTAGACAATAGATATAGTAAAGCTTTAGATTTTGATACATTAAATAAGTTTTCTTAAAGGGAACATGCAAGAAATAAAATTTTCCAAAATTCGGATTTTTGCGAAAAACTTATTTGGAAATATACTTACAAAGTGAAAAATGTGAATTTCTATGAAGAAATGAAGGTCTTGGATAGTATAGATGATAAAGAATCATTTTTATTTAGATAGCAAGTAAATCCTAAGAATAAAATCCTAAAACACTAGGAGATGCAAAAATTGGAAAGAATGGAATTTTAAGAAATGACTATTATGGAGTCTTGTAATAATTAGGAGTTCTTAAAAGTTTCATTATAAAAAAAAAAAAATTCATCAAGACGATGCATATATTAAGCTCATTACATGTCATTTATGTTAGGAACTCATTCATATTTTATCTACCCATGAATCATTAACTAGAAACATTTTGATTGAGTGCGAAACAATTTTTAGGAAATGACAAAGTTACAGACCTGATCCGACTCCTCTGTTCTGCGACCTAAAAGTTTTCAAAATTTGAAAATAATATTAGGAATAGATAGATCTTCCGAAGTAGATAGAAATCGATATAAAATTTGCGAAATTCCGAGTTAAAATGACCAAGTTATGGCCGTTTTAAGTTGGAACTTTCGCAAGTAGCGAGAATCACGATTTTGATTAGTTTAGATGCATAGCTTGAATTAGTTAAGTGATGAGATTCTTATTAGGTTATTCTTACTTGGTAGGTGATCTCGAGAACGACGATACTCTACCACCCGGCTACTATTATTAAGAGAACAGCATACCATGGTCGAGTGAGTATCTCTTCCGATTTCAATTATTGCTTGTGATTGTAATGATAGTTGCACTAGTTGTTAAGCAAAGATAAAAAGAATGTATATGCATGATGGGGATAGTTGGGAATTATATTTGTCTGCTGTTGATATGTGAAGTTGAACTTGAAGAATATCGAAGCCGGGTGATAAGTTATTACTTGTATAGAGATAAGCTAGAATTGATTGTCTGCGAATATTGCTTGGCCACCTAAAAGAATTTGATTAGTTGATTATTGGACTTCAATTATAACCGAACTCATTCATATCATGATGGGGATGGAGCATTAGCATCTGTTAGTTAATCGTGACCCATAAAACGAATTGTTGGTTAATCGTGATCCATAAAACGAAATATTGTTTAGTTGACCGTGAGCTTAAGCGGCGTCGTACCGCAGGATTCATTAATCTGTTAACCCGAAATGAAGGGCGCAAGTCCTTCCACATATGATTTTCGGCTGGTCATATGTTTGTTGAACTCACTTGTTTGATGCATTCACTTGATTGGTTAATCACTTGCTTGATTGTTATGTTTTAATTGTGATATGAAAGTTTTCACTCACTAAGCTACACTATACCCCAATAGTTTCCTGTTGCAGTATGAATACCTTTGGCTATCTCCGAGGACCCGTGGACATCAGGTACAACTCTTAGATATTAAGGAGCTTTCGATAAGACCGGGACCTAAAAGTAGAAATGGACTTCTAATCTTATTTCCATGAACTAGTGTAAACCCCGGTTTTCTTAGTAACCGAGTAAACTCCGTAAATCGGAAATCAAAACCCTAAATGGGATCAGTACAAGCAACCTAAGAACCCTAATTCCATCTTTTCTTTGATTTCTATATAAAAGAACCTCTATAAGATAAATTAATGTGGATTATTGTTTTATAGTATATTTCAAACCAAACAAAATTTTGATTTTGAAAAATTTTCTATTAAGGGTTTTCCGAGCTTCATTACGGAAAAGCAAGCCCCGGAACTAGGAACTCAGAAAAATATTTCGGAATACTCGTTAGAACCGAAATTTTATAAGAATTTCAAAAATATATATTTTATAATTTTTCGGGTCATAAAATTTATAGTTATAGCCTTTTTCCCGTATTTTCGTTATACCGGTAAAGTAGATGTCTTATCTACTATTTATTACTATTCACAAGTACAACCTACTACACACACCCATATCCTAGTCTTACATCCTTACAAACACTCAATTATATTTTATTTTTCAAGAAATTTTGTCTCTTAACAAATTATTACATTTAATACAATTTATTACACAAATTTCAATTTCAAATAAAATCAAAACACTCCCTCTCTTTCACTCATTAGTGGCCGACGCATGACCCCCCATTTTTGGCTCCAAAATGTTTTTTTTTTTTTTTTTTTCTAACACACACAAACCCTAATTCCAGTTAATATAAATAGTCTTTTAATTTTCTCTCTTCTTTTTTTGATTCTCATTTGTTTCAAAGCTCTCAAACTCTCTCTTTTTCTTCTTCTTTGCCGTGAACCCTAGCTCCACCACACACACACAACACAAGCTTCAATCTTCTCCATTTCTCATCTATTTCAAGCCTCAGGTGATGATTCCTAAGCCTTACCACCATTTAATCTTGTAATGGCAAGATTATTCATGAGTATTTTCACTCAAAGTCCCTATGAGCTCTTGCTAGGGACAAAGAAAATGCTACTATATGAATATCAAGCTATCACAAGAGTAGATCTTGTGTTTGATCAAGTTTTTGTTGTGGATATTTCATGTTCATGCATGTAGGAGTGGAGTAAAGTAGAGATCTAGCATAAAAATTTCATGTTCATGCTTTAAAATTTCATTTCATACATCATAAGTAGTAGATCTAGCTTTTAGATGCTTATACCATGTTAGACATTTATGATCTTGTGGATGATTTATGTTTTCATGCATTCATACTCATAAAGGCTTTGTTTTAGGTATAAAGATGTGGTAGTTGGTAGATCCTTAAGTAAATAAAGCAATAAACTTGAAAGGAAAAAGTTTTTGTTTGAAATATTCAAAGTCAAATTCGTATGGTTTCAAAGGCCTATTTTGAAAACCCTTTTATCAACTTTAAAACTCATGTTTTATGTGGAAAATGAAGAATATATGTCACGCCCCATAGGGTATCCTAAACGTAACAGCCCGCCACATACCAAATAAGACTCAACCAATGGAGTTAAATAGTTTAATGTGGTATTCATTAGCCATAGATAATAAACCAGAACGCATAATTATACTTTACAAAATCTAAGGGGCATTCCCCCGCAAAATAATATCAAGTTCATTACAGTCATCCAGAGTCCTTTAGTTTCCAACGGAAGTCTATACAAAAAGAATGAAGTAAACTTCTATGGGAACTCCTATCTCCGGTACCTGAGCTGTGGCTTGCCTCGGTCTAAGCCAGATAAACTCGTGCTGCAATAAGTAAAAACTATGGGAGTGTAAGCTAACTAGCTTAGTGAGTAAGAACTTCCGTATCGCAATTAAGTACAATTCATTCAAGCAAGTGATTATTCAAGCAAGTGTATGCATCAAACAAATGAGTTCAACAAACATATGACCAACCGGAAATCATATGTGGATGGACTTATCCCCTCCATCCCGGGTAGCAGATTAACGAATCCTGTGATACGCGTCGTTTAAGCTCACAGTTAACTGAACAATATTTCGTTTTATGGATCACGATTAACCAACATTTTCGTTTTATGGATCACGATTAACCAACATATTCGTTTTATGGATCACGAAAAACCAACCAATGCTAATGCTCCATCCCCATCGTGATATGAATGAATCCAATTACAATTAAAGTCGAATATACATTAGTTCAATTCTTTTAGGTGACCAACAAGTATTCGCAGACATTCAATATAA
This sequence comes from Combretum micranthum, assembly GCA_024138025.1. Lineage (NCBI taxonomy): Eukaryota > Viridiplantae > Streptophyta > Magnoliopsida > Myrtales > Combretaceae > Combretum > Combretum micranthum. The sequence continues at coordinate 95,953 of JAMXBD010002880.1, forward strand.
GATACTAGCTAATCAGTCAATAGCTTAACACCCGGTTTCGATATTTCTTAAGTTCCATTTCGCACATCAACAGCAGACAAATATATAATTCCCATATACCCCATCATACATATCCATTTTTATCTTTGCCTACACCACTAGTGCCACTACATTACAATCACAATCATTAATTGAGAGTGGAAGTAAAACTCACTCGGCCATTGGACGCCGGTCTTTTTAGTAGTAATAGTCGGGAGGTAGGGTGTCGTCTTGCTCGGGATCACCTACCAAGTAAGAATAATCCTAATGAGATTCTCATCATGTAACTAATCCAAACTATGCATCTAGACTAGATGAATTCGGAATTCTCGCTATTTGCGGAAGCTCCGACTTAAAACGGCCATAACTTGGTCATTTTAACTCGGAATTTCGCAAATTTTATATCGATCTCTATCTACTTCGAAAGATCTATCTATTTCTAATATTAATTTCAAGTTTTGAAAACATTAAGGTCACGGAACAGTAGGATCAGATCTGTTCCGTAAACCTCCAATTCCGAAAATTTGCTTTGCTTTTGATGAGAAATGTTCCTAGTTGATGATTCATGCATAAATGGTATATGAATGAATTCCTAACATGAATATCATGTAATGAACTCCATAATGCATGGTTTTGATGATCTTTGATGATGGACTCTTATGAATTCCTAGTTATCAAGAATTCCTTAATGGCCCCTTATAAAAAGTTATTATCACCAACCTTACATCCCCTAATGTTTTTATGATTTTATCCTTAGAATTTACTTATCACTAATTAAAAATGAGTTCCCAACATCCATATAGTCATGACCTTCATTCATGCATAAAAACCCACATTTTTCATTGAGTAAATATGTTTTTGAATAAGCTACTCATAAAAATCCGAATTTTGTAATTTTTTTTTCTTGCATTTTCCTTATGAGAAAACTTGTTTAATGTATCAAAAATTGGGGCTCCAATATATCTATTATCTAAAGACTTCATTTAGCTCATAAAACATGCCATCTAAGCTTAGATACTAAGTGTTTATGTGGGCATCACCCAAAAATACGAATTTGACTATACATCCATAAATCAATATTTTTCATTCTAACTTTACTACTTGTTTTACATTTTATCATGCCTAAACTCATCTAAACTTATAAATCATTCCTTCAAGATACCTATTACACATACCCTTCATTTTTCATGTGAAATATGAGTTTAAAGATGGTTTTGGTGGTTTTAAAGTAGGGTTCTAATTTCATCCGAATTTCCAACCATTCATATTTGACAAAACCTTTCATTTTTCAATGTTCTTGCCTCCTATATGAAGATCTACTATCTAACATATCTATACATATACAAGACTACATTTTTATGATCATCAATGCATGGAAATCAAAATAACTCTATGATCATACATGTAAATGAAGATGTGGATGTCTAAACATTAGATCTACTAAATATAATGCATGAATCATAAATCTCATGGCATGAACATCAATATATATACAAGATCTCTACTTTACATGCATGAACAAGATGATATTTCAAACAAAACTCTTTCAAATACTAGATCCATTCTTGTGATGGCTTGAGATTCTTGTAGTAGTGTTTTCATGTCCCTTGCTCATGCTCATTGGGATTAATGGTGGAAAACACACAAGAATGATCTTGCCATTACAAGATTTGGGATGAACAAGACTTAAAATCAACCTACCAATGGAGTCTTGGAGTAGAAAAGAGGAGAAAATAAGTTGAAAATGTGAGAGTGGGGGGGGGGAGCTCACGGCACAAATGGGGAAAAGAAGGAGAGTTTTCCTTTTGTAAAAATGAAACAAGTGAAAAATGAGGAGAGAGAATGAACATTTAGTATATATATTAAGTGGATTAGGGTTTTAGTTGAATAAATTGAGTAAAAATAAATTAAATTGAGAGGGAAAAGCAGGGGGGGCGCCGCCTGGGTTGTGTGTGTGTGTGTGTGTGTTGAAATTTTGATATTTGTAATTTAGATAATTAAAATGTAATAAATGTAATAATTAATTAAGAGACAAAATTCATTGGAAAAGAAAATTGAAATGAGTAGTTGTAAGGATGTAAGAATAGGGTATGGGTAGTGTGTAGTGTAGGTTGTACTTGTGAATAGTAGACAAGACATCTACTTTACCGGTTGTAACGAAAACACGGGAAAAGCTATAACTGTAATTTTTAACCGGAAAATTATAAAATTGATATTTTTGGAATCCTTATAAAATTACGGTTCTAATGAATATTCCGGAACATTTTTCTGATTCGTGGTCCGGGCACGCTTTTCCGTAATTGAGCTCGGGAAGGCCCGGAATTGAAAAATTCCCGAATTTAAAACTTTCAAAGGTCTAAAATATACTTTAGAAATAATTCATATTCATTTACTTTATAAAACTTCTTTTATTATGAAACCGAAGGAAAGCCGGATTTAGGGTTCCTAAGCTCTCTACTAGACTCAAACTGGACCGGATTAGGGTTTCGCTTCCAATTCCGGGGTTTCTTAACTACTGAGAATACCGGGGTTTACAACCTCCCCACCTTAAATAAAGTTTTGTCCTCAAAACGGAACTGACGTACCTTGTCCTTCAAACAACTCGGGGTACTTCTCCGGATTTCGTCTTCAGCTTCCCAGGTTGCTTCCTCAAAGGCATGATTCCTCCATAACACTTTAACGTAGTGAATGTCTTTGTTTCGTAGCCTTTGAGTTTTCTTATCAATATCTTCACTGGGTGTTCCTCATATGTCAGGTTTTCCTTCAGCTGAATTGGTTCCAACTCCAGAATCCTTTCCGGGTCGGCAACGTACCTCCTCAATACTGACACATGGAATACATTGTGGATCCCGGACAAATTTGGTGGCAGGGCTAGCCGATATGCCAGATCTCCGACCTTTCCAAGATTTCAAAAGGTCCAATGTATCTCGGGCTTAACTTCCCTTGTGTACGCATCCTCTTAATACTTTTAATCGGGTTTATCTTTAGGTACACATGATCACCCACCTTGAATTCAAGTTCTCTTCTTTTCAAGTCTGCCCAACTCTTTTGCCGGTCCTGAGCTTCTTTCATTTTCCGCTGAATCAACCTCACTTTATCTGCGGCTTCTTGTACCAATTCCGGCCCAATAGCTACCTTTTCCACTTCATCCCAAAACAAAGGGGATCTACAGCGCCGTCCATACAGAGCTTCATACGGTGGCATCTGAATGGTGGAGTGATAGCTGTTATTGTAGGCAAACTCAATTAGATGTACATGACTATCCCAACTCCCTTTGAATTCCAAGGCACACGCTCTCAGCATGTCTTCCAGGGTTTGGATCGTCGCTCAGACTGTCCATCTGTCTGAGGGTGATAAGCCGTACTAAAATGCAATTTAGTGCCCAAGCTCTTTTGCAGGCTTGTCCAAAACTTGGACACAAATCTCGGGTCTCTATGAAATAATCCCTGCAGGTATGCCATGTAACCGTACGATCTCTCGATATAGATCTTGGCTATCTTTCCATTGAGTAGGTCATATTTATGGGTAAGAAATGCGCCGACTTGGTTAACCGATCCACTATCACCCATATTGCATCACAACCAGATGGAGTCTTGGGAAAACCACACACAAAATCCATGGATATCTGATCCCACTTCCATTCAGGAATAGGTAAAGGCTTTAGCAATCCACCCGGTCTCTGGTGCTCCACTTTCACCTGTTGACATACCGGACATTTCATTACATAATCTGCCACATCTCGCTTCATGCCATTCCACCAATAGCGGCTTTTCAAATCTTGATACATTTTGGTACCTCCCGGATGCATGGTATATCCGGAGTTATGAGCTTCACTCATTATTTCTTTCCTCAACTCCTCATCCTCTGGCACGCACAGTCTTCCCTTCATTCTGATCACGTCCTCATCATCTATGGCAAAGTCAAGGTACTTTCCTGCTTGGGTTTCCCTTTTTATCTTTTGTATCACCTCGTCATACCTTTGGGCTTCTTTGATTCTCTCTATGAGGGTCGGTTCCAGCGCCAGGTTGGATATCTCAAGCTCAGCGCTTTGGTCTATGAACTCAATCCTTAGCTTCTCAAACTCCTTAATCAAATCTCTTTGACTTGTGATCAAGGCGGCTACTTCCCGTGATTCTTCCGACTTAGGGCATCCGCGACCGCATTAACTTTCCCTGGACAGTAATTTATTCCCAGATCATAATCTTTTATTAATTCCAGCCATCTCCTTTGTCTCATGTTTAGCTCTTTCTGTGTGAACAGGTATTTAAGACTTTTATGATCTGTGTATATCTCACACCTTTGTCCATATAGATAATGTCTCCATAGCTTCAAAGCGAAGACAACGGCAGCTAATTCCAAATCATGTGTAGGGTAGTTCTGCTCATGTGGTCTCAATTGCCGAGAAGCATATGCAATAACTTTCCCTTCCTGCATCAAGACACATCCAAGGCCATTCCTTGAGGCGTCACTGTGCACCGTATAGGACTTTTCTGGGTCTGGTAAAACTAAGATCGGTGCCGATACCAATCGTCGTTTCAATTCCTGAAAGCTCTGTTCCCTCTTGTCCGTCCAAACGAATTTCTCATTCTTTTGAGTCAATTGAGTCAGTGGCTTGGCTATCTTAGAGAAGTCCTTCACAAACTTGCGATAGTAGCCAGCTAATCCTAAGAAACTTCTTACTTCGGTAACCGTTTGCGGTGGTTTCCATTCCACTACAGCCTTGATCTTTTCGGGGTCAACTGATACCCCTCACCGGTTACTACGTATCCAAGAAATGATATTTTGTCCAGCCAAAAATCATATTTGGACAGTTTGGCATACAACTTGTTATTCTTTAAGGTTTGCAACGCCAAACGAAGATGTTCCTCGTGTTGCTCTTTGGTCTTCAACTATATGAGGATGTCGTCTATGAAGACTATCACACACTTATCCAAAAATGGCTTATAGAATCTATTCATAAGGTCCATAAATGCAGCTGGTGCATTAGTTAGCCCGAACGACATTACCAGGAACTCATAGTGTCCATAACGAGTACGAAAAGCCGTCTTTGGTACATCCTCAGGCTTAATCCTCAACTGATGATATCCCGAACGCAAATCAATGAGTGAAAACACACAAGCCCCTTGCAATTGATCGAACAAATCATCAATTCTTGGCAGAGGGTATCGATTCTTGATAGTCACCTTATTCAACTCACGATAATCGATACACAGTCTCATCGACCCATCCTTCTTCTTTACAAAAAGAACAGGCTCACCCCATGGCGATACACTTGGTCTTATGAATTTCTTATCAAAAATTTCTTGCAACTGTGTCTTTAACTCCTTCAACTCAGCCGGTGCCATCCGGTATGGTGCTTTGGATATCGGTTTGGTGTTTGGAGCTAAAACAATTTCGAAGTCAATTTCTCTCTTTGGTGGTTATCTCGGTAAGATCTCTGGAAACACATCCAAATATTCATTTACCACCAGTATATCCTTTTCCTCACGGGTTTCCTCTTCATCCAAGACACCTTCAATCGGTGTTATCTCTTCATCCTCCATCATCAGCTCAAACGAGTTTACACTAAACATTCTCGGGACTAGGGTTTCTCCCACAAATTCTACTTTTTCCCCCATTTGATCATAGAAACTCACTGTTTTCTTTTGACAATCTACTATTGCTTTTACCTTGCTTAGCCAACTCATTCCGAGGATAACTTCATATTTATTCATCTCCAATATTATTAAATCGCTTTTGGAGCTATGTCCATGAACTTCCAACGGACAATCCTTTACAAATTCACGATTTGACACGACACTCCCGGTAGGTGTCTTAATCCTCAAACTAGCAGTAGTTGTGGCTATAGGTAATCCAAGTTGGTTAGCCAAACTATTGGTGATGAATGAGTGAGTTGCTCCAGTGTCAAATAAAACATAGGCCTCCAAGCTATTCACCCGTATGTGTCCTGAGGTCAGCAAATATCCATCACATATGAACCCTACAACACTCTTAAGGCTATCTACATAGGGTTCCTACTTCCAGCTTTCCCATAACATATTCAATTTCATTTAGGCAACAATTCAAATTAATAACTTAAATTTTAGCTAAGGAAGGTTTCTGTTACAAACCTGTCACCAGGCCGCTATCAGTGCCTTCGCTTTGATCCAGAGATGCCAATTCCACATCCTCCTCCTCATCTTCCTCTACCATCCACTAGCCTTCGAAGTTATATAACCTCATCCCATGCATTGCTGAAGCTGCTCGACTCCCACTTTTGTTACCCGACCTCATGGGGTTGGTATTACTTGAAGTTCCAAAGGGTCGAGCGGCTACGCTTTTCCGTTAGGGACATTCAGAGGCTAGGTATCCCTTTTCCTTACAAACAAAGCAAGTCACGACCAGCTTCTTCGGGCATGTATAACCATGTGGCTAGCATCACCACAAAAGTAACATTTGTTCCTCAACAGCGGACATTGCCTGGGAGCATGCGTCCCCTTACATTTCCAGCACGTGACATTGGTCTTAATCTGGGTCGGCTTACTACTAGACTCATCCTTAAACCCCTGGTACGGTCTGTACCTCTTTCCTTTGAATCCTGAACTCGAGGCGTCAAAGCCTCTTTCCAAATACCTCTTTTCAGGCTCCTGGTACTTCCTTTTTCTGGCCCCTTCAATTACCGGGCCTTCTCTACCATTTAGGATATGTCCTAACTCCAAACTCTTCCAACTTGATCCGCAATTCCTCATCTAAGCCTCCCAAAATACTTGCTTCTTCAATTCTTCACTATCCCTGAAAGACTCAGGTACATACTGCAGCAAGTGACGAACTCGTTTCATACTGTTCTACTGTCCTCCCCTTTTGCTTAACATGGAGGAAATCAGCACTATATTTCACTCTCAAGCTGGAGGGAAAATAATTGTTCAAAATTCGGCGAAAGGTTTCCCAAGTGACCGGGGAAATCAAGTTCCTTCTCTTTGAGTCCCACCAGACCCTCACGTTATACCTCAGCATATATGTTCCATATTCCAACTGTAGATAAGGTGGAATCTCATATGCAGCAAAAGAATGCTCAATTTGAGCTAACCTGTCCTCGGCTTCATCTGGTTTACCGAATGCTCCATCAAAATACCGATTGCTCTTAATAAAGTCCGGTAAGGAGCTCCGGTGAGGTCTTCTATATGGTGGGGTGGCGGCAATGGCACATTATAGGAATGCTCCTCTTGTGGAGCCGGTGCCTCTGCAGTCCTTTCTCGATGATCTGTGGTTAGTGGATGTGGGGCCGAATCCCGGGCACTTTGCCCTGGGTGCGGGTTTTGAACTGGGTTCTGATTTTAGATGAAGGTGTTCAGAAGATTGGCCAATTGTCCAATCACATTTAACACATCACCCTGTTGATTTTGAGGTGCAGCTCCTTAAGGGTTAGGTGGAGGTGCAGCCGGTTGATCGGCTTCATTCGGAAGAGACTCTTGTTCCCGATTCCGAATCCATCGGTTTCGTCTGTTTATACATTGTTTAATGAATTTTTAGTATTCTTAGGAGGTTTTAGATTTCGAAAGGACTAGATTTGTTAACAAAGTTCAAAAATTGCGAAAATTTGGAAATCAAACTTAGAAAGAAATGGAATTTCATAAATTCATATAATCATAAGGAGAATAAAAGAATTCACACATAGAGTAACAAGTTGAAATTTCATAACAATAATGTGAATGAATGAATGCTCATGCAATCTATATGCGGTTAATGTTCTTTATGCCTCATGTTTAGCATGCATGCTTTTCACAACTCCTTTCCTTTGAAATAAACGCGATCTTTCATTACTTTAGCGAGCCATACAAATATTACATCAAGATTTTTGTCCCCAAAATTTGGCTAGCTATACTCCAATTCCGATTCTAAACATTTTCCCTATTCCCGAAAACATGAAAAATACAGGAAAAAGAAGCAATAAAATACTAACTATCCTGAAATCCTAAGGCAAATTGGCATCCCGCATTGCCTACTACAAAATAAGAAAATCAGGACTCCACTTGGACTTCATGGGTTAGCTATCATCTGGTCTCTACTCATCACTAGAGTCATCGAGGTCGAGCTAGGAGGTCGTCTCCTGCTAGAAGAACCACCATCGTCCCGTGTCGGATAAATAAACTAAGGTATTCCCTCGTAGTCATCCTCCACTTCCTAGTAGGTCGGACTAAAGGTTCTTGGTCTTCACTTTCCCCTCTTCCTCCGTGCCTTGCCCTTCCCTCGGGCTCACTTCATTCTCCTCACCTCTAACTTCAGGCTCACTCACTTGAGTCTCCACTACCTCATTTTCTCTCACCGGCTCTCCACCCATGCCTTCTACCTCCATAGGCTCGGGGGCCACAGGTTCTGCTACTACTATATCAAGTACAGGGGGATTTTCTCCCTCCATATAAACATCTCTCCACATCATGGGGTCAAACTCGGGTTCCACCCTACCACTATCCGGTATCTCCAGCTCCCGATTAAAATCCCATACAATTGGTTGGGTTCCGGATTCACTTTGCTTCCGGCTCGATAGGTGGGGTAGGGGTTCTAGGGACTACATTTTCTTCCCAGTTAGGATCCTCCTCGGGGTCCTCTTCTTCTTCTTCTTCTTCCTCATCCTCTCCAATTACAGGCGCCCCATTCAATTGCATGCCTATGTCAGTGGCTGGGGTGGAGCTATCACTCGGGGTGGGAGAATGTCTAAATAAACCGCATGCCAAGTGATATGGTTCCATGCGTCTACTATGTTGCAATCATGGTGATCATACAAGTTGTCATGGGCATACACATATAAGGGTCCGATAGGAATCCATACCCTAAAATCTGGAGGGGTTCGATTTTCCCCATTCTTCAAAATAAATGTAGCTTCCCTAATCATGGGCTCACGCCCATACTCAACCATGATTCTCTCCAAAGTATAAATCATCTCCAGTTTAGTCCAACTCCTTCTCTCCATGGGATCATACCTCAACCGGTCGACTATAGCAGCCCACCTTGTGTATCTCAATCCATCTTTCCACAGTTTGAACATTTCCCCTATAGTTCGGGGATGTCTGGCTAGGACAAAGTCTTCGCATAATTCTTTTAACCTTAACCTATACTCCACCATAGTCTCATCATTCCTCGTGGTGAAGTTCCTGGCCCGTTCCCTGGTCTCACCCAAGGAGACCTACAACAATATAAGACTCCTAATCAGACTTAGCAAGAAAACGTTTTTAACTCCATTTGAACCAATTAGTTAGATTTCTAAGTCCGGTTTCTTTTAATTCTATTGTCTTGTTTTATAACCTAGGGCTCTGATACCAACTTAAACTGTCATGCCCCATAGGGTATCCTGAACGTAACAACCCACCATATACTAAATAAGACTCTCGAATTCCCTATCTGAGCCCTTCGGGAGTCTTATATAGATGCAAAGCGTTCCTTTATGACAATAGAATACTCAACCAATGGAGTTAAATAGTTTAATGTGGCATTCATTAGCCATAGATAATAAACCAAAACACATAATTATACTTTACAAAATCTAAGGGGCATTCCCCCACAAAATAATATCAAGTCCATTACAGTCATCCAGAGTCCTTTAGTTTCCAACGAAAGTCTATACAAAAAGAATGAAGTAAACTTCTATGGGAACTCCTATCTCCGGTACCTGAGCTGTGGCTTGCCTCGATCTAAGATAAACTCGTGCTGCAATAAGTAAAAACTATGGGGGCGTAAGCTAACTAGCTTAGTGAGTAGAACTTCCATATCGCAATTAAGTACTATTCATTCAAGCAAGTGATTATTCAAGCAAGTGTATGCATCAAACAAATGAGTTCAACAAACATATGACCAACCGGAAATCATATGTGGATGGACTTGCGCCCTCCATCCCGGGTTAGCAGATTAACGAATCCTACGGTACACGCCGTTTAAGCTCAAGGTCAACTGAACAATATTTCGTTTTATGGATCACGATTAACCAACATTTTCGTTTTATGGATCACGAAAAACCAACCAATGATAATGCTCCATCCACATCATGATATGAATGAATCCAATTACAATTAAAGTCGAATATACATTAGTTCAATTCTTTTAGGTGACCAACAAGTATTCGCAGACATTCAATATAAGATACTAGCTAATCAGTCAATAGCTTAACACCCGGTTTCGATATTTCTTAAGTTCTATTTCGCACATCAACAGCAGACAAATATATATTTCCCATATACCCCATCATACATATCCATTTTTATCTTTGCCTACACCACTAGTGCCACTACATTACAATCACAATCATTAATTGAGAGTGGAAGTAGAACTCACTCGGCCATTGGACGCCGGTCTTTTTAGTAGTAATAGTCGGGAGGTAGAGTGTCGTCTTGCTTGGGATCACCTACCAAGTAAGAATAATCCTAATGAGATTCTCATCATGTAACTAATCCAAACTATGCATCTAGACTAGATGAATTCGGAATTCTCGCTATTTGCGGAAGCTTCGACTTAAAACGGCCATAACTTGGTCATTTTAACTTGGAATGTCGCAAATTTTATATCGATCTCTATCTACTTCGAAAGATATATCTATTTATAATATTAATTTCAAGTTTTGAAAACATTAAGGTCATGGAACAGTAGGATCAGATCTATTCCGTAAACCCTCCAATTCCGAAAATTTGTTTTGCTTTTGATGAGAAATGTTCCTAGTTGATGATTCATGCATAAATGGTATATGATGTGTGTATGATCACCAAATATAAAATTTATAATCCAATTAATTCAAATCCACACAAAGCAGTGCACCTATCTTGTAGTAGATAAATTAACTCGGATGTCGTCCTAAAGATCTATGGGCAATTACTAGTAATACCCTTTCACTACTATCTATTCTAAATTATCAAAAGATTGTATTAACCCTAATGACTAATTATGCTAATAATTGACAAACCCTAATTATAGAATATGAGAGCTTTCCTTAATTTAATTCAATTCACAACAATGCCCCTAGTTTTGATCCACCCTAACCCTTAATACTTATGATAAAATTAACTGATGAAAAATCAAATCTTGAACTGCAGGGTTTCTAAATTAAACCAATTACTCTCTTCAAGTCAATTGATTCCTAATTTTACATGAGAAAATGGGAATCTCTTCCTTCACTCACGCCAATGTAAAATTGCATAAAACTCACAAACCCTAAATAAAGATTTAATCTTTATAGCAGAAATTCGAAGCCTCCCTATGTCTAGGTGAAACATGCAAATTTATCATTCATATAAGATCTATCCTATTAGTTGAAATCTCTTTCTAACTAATAAGAATCAAACAAGCAATAATCCTGGCCAGAAAATTATTACAAGACAATTAAATCACATGAATGAATTCAAGATCAAAACTTTCATCAATTGATAACAATTCAGAACATGAGTTAGGGTTTCACAAAACCTAGGGCATACAAATCTACTCTTCCATATGATAAACAATAAGAACAATAGATCTAGAAGAGTTTAAATGAATCATAATAACAAAAACCCCCTTGAAACAATTGTTGTGATTCCGGATGGTTGTGCCGTCAATTCTCCTTGAAAAGCTCTCCAAAGGACGAACTTAGGGTTAGAAAATGATGTCTGACTCTCTCTCTCTTTCAAACAATGAAAGAAGGCTGTATTTATACAAAATTGCATATACACGGGTACCCTACACGACTTGTGTAGCTCGGGGCGTGTACAACTTAATTCCAGCGCATTTTCCTTTGTTGTCATGTGTACACTACTCATCCTACACTACCCGTGTAGCCTGGGTCGTGTACATTGAAAAAGCTTATTTTTCTTCAAGTTTATCCTCCAAATCTACACTAGTAGTGTATAATTACTAGTGTATGACCAGTAACTTCATCTAGGCTCCATAATCCTTCATAACTTGGTTTCTTTCATGATGAATCTCTTAAAAAGCTTCATTATTCCATAATCATCCCTGAAACAAGTAATTAACCCAATAAAAGTTCTTTCCTTTAATGACTTACTCAAATAGCATATAAAATATGTTCAATAATGCACAAATAATGAGGGTCTTAAAACACTTATCAAACTTCCCCACACTTAATCGTTTGCTTGTCCTCAAGTAAACAAAAAGACAAAGAAAATCCATCATCAAATATACCCATGAATTCTTCATAAATTCGGAGTTCATTTAGCATTCATACAGTCTTTTAACCGTAGCGACTCACTTTGTACCTATTGCTCAAACCTACCGTATAAATGTAATTAGCATACTAAAATCAAAATTTTAAGATTAATCCAGGTAATCAAACTTTACCCTCACCATTTAAAAGTAGATTCCAGTTACAAAGTAATTACAAAGTCAAACAATAGCAAAAGAGACCCAGTTATACTTCACCACCTGTTAACAAGTATATAAACTTTTCACCCACTTCTCTAAGCACAATAATATAAAATGAAAGTAATTGCATCTGTTTTTCCCTTGGATTTTCTCCTTCATTTTAAATCTCTTTGAATTTCTCTCTTTTTTTTTTTTTTTTATAGCCTTCAAAGGAATTTCCTTTGGACGGGGTGTAGCCCGTATCTTTTCAGCTCTTATTATTTGTTCAAAGCTCATATAATGAACTTTTTCATTTCCTCCCTTCTCGTTATAGTGAGTTCATTGAGTGGTATATCCCGGGCTCATCACCCAAGTAACCAGGTTTTAAAGGGACCCCATCGAACTCTCCCTCACTCTAACATTCAAGTTCAGAATACTCATAACTCAATTGCTTGAGTCATTGGAGTAAAGATTGTGTTCTCTCTCTTTTTTTTTTTTTTTTTTTTCAATTCAAAGAAGTTATTAATAAAGGATCAATGATAAACATCATATGCTCTTTCACAAAATATTAAGAGGGCTCTCAAAATTTTTGAAAAGAAAATATACAAATCAACAAGCTTAAAAACATAACCGTTTAACTTTCAACTAAGGACTTCAACCACTTCTAAACTCTAAATTCCATTGTTAAATAGCAAGTAAGATTACCCCACCTAGATTTTATCCTAAAATTTTAACCAAGTATACCAACTACAAAATAGGTGAGTAAGGTACTATGTAAGTCGCTTTTACTTTAAATTGAATGCTAATTCAAATAATTTTAAAGAGTATATTTTCAAGATTTATCTTAACTTAATTCATATTCAACTGCCAAGCACATTTGCAAACTTGTAAGTGGGGGAATTTTGATTTAAAAACTTGGGTTCAATAATTCAAATTCATCAACAATATAATATGATCAATCAAGTACATTCAAATTTCTATCAAGACCCAAATATATTCCTTTCAGAATACCCCTTCCCCACACTTAATTGAGACAGTGTCCCCAATGTCTCACAATGCAATGCAAAGTAGGAAAAGAAGAAATAAAGGAATAAAGATAAGAACTTCCCCATATGAAAGCAGTTTCCAGGATAATAGCTGACTGCACACCATCAGAAGTAAAGGTTCGTGAACCCTAAACAAAATTGAGCCAGCTTGACCTAAAAAAATCAAAACAAAAAGAAAAAGTTAACCTATCCTAAACATCCATCATCAACATTATAAACCAGCAGCAAAAGAGTCTTCCCACAAGGGGATCTCAATAAGAACAGACCATCAGATAGAAAGTCTAAAAGAAAACAAATGGATATATCAAATCAAATCAAATCCAGCGAGGGTACATCACTTATCCCCCTCCTCATCATCATCTGCATCATCATCGTCATCATCTTCATCATCATCATCATCTCATTCTCATCTTCATTGATATCCTCCTCATTATCATCAGTTTCCTCCTCATTATCAGAAGTAGCAACCGCTTCTTCTTCAGAAGTTAATTGCTCAGCAACAATTGGAGCTTTTCCTTTCCTTTGATACACCCTAGGTTGTGGAGTTTCCTCAGAAATATCCTCTCAGGTGAGGACTCATAAGTCGGGAGATTCCTAGGTGGTGGGGAGAAACACCCAGCAAGTGTTGGAGAAAACTCCAAACGGCTTTCCTAAATTTCTTATTCTTTAATCTTTCTTTCTCATGCCGTCTCTCCGCCGCCTCGAACTCTTGTCTGGACAACAGCATATCAGACCCACCAGATGATCCCCTAAGAGAGCCAGCTGGATCGCTCGTGGTAGGTCGAGGAGGTGTAGTATATTCTCTAGAAGAACTCTGCCCCATATGTATCTTCTTAAGTCCCCAATGTCTGAAGGGCCCATCCAGAACAGGTTTAATATCAACCTTAACATCAGTAGGTGACGGGTCCTTCCAAATCTCCATCCCCATGAGCAGCAGCTTAGTGATATAACCTCCACAAAAAATTCCCTTCGTCGGGTGTCAGTAGCTTGGCGAATGAGAAAAAGTGCAATTCAATCCCAACATTGATCTTGCGTCTCTTATCAATGCTATATAAATAGCTCAGCTCAAAGTTATTCACCACTCCGTTACTACTTTTTCTGGCACCAATCGTATGAGAGAAAAGGTGGTGAATAATCTTGTAATCAGCACTTACCATGGCAGACGCTTTAGATCTAGATGGCTATACCGAATAGCGCAATCACACAACTCCTGCCAGTAATCTTGGGGCTCCACTGTTCGGGGTAGACCCACTGGTAAAGAATGAAACTCAGATGATGTAATTTCCTCTTGAGTGTACAAACCCATATACTGACAGAACTGAGCTAAAGTAATCTTGTACACTTTCCCAAAAGCTTGAAATGACAACATATCTTCATCGATGGATCTATCTCCTCCTCCTCATGTCTTAAAGTTGTAAGCACCTCCAAAGTGATACTCCTATAAGCAGGAGTCCTAATAGCAAACAGTTCCTCCCATGGTCCCAAAGACAAGAGCTCACGAATCCGTTGCTCCTTACCATATTCAGCAAGCATGCCAATTTACATACTTGTGAGCTCCAAAAGGCTTCTTGTCCAACCTAGTTTTCCTAGCCTTGCTCCATAGTTGATCAGACAATAGTGGACTAGCCTTTTTAGCTTGTGAGACTTTTCTTTTCTTTGAAGGTGGTGTTGAAGTAGATTGAGAGGATTTAGACTTCTTACTTACTTCTTTTGTTCTTGCCATCCTACATACAAATGAGAGAACAAATTTTAGTATAAAAAGAGATACAATAACTCAAAATTGTTGCACAAGAAGTCATATAGATCATGAGAAGCAATATTAAGAACAAGGAGACAAAGCGGAACAAGTGTGCGAAAGTTGCATTGAAGCTGTGTGTACACTAGTCATTGTACACGACTAGTGTAGGGGTAGTGTACAACCAAAAAATTTGTAAAATTTTAAAATCAACACGAACGCGGGAAAATCACTCGTGTAAGAACTCGTGTTGAAAATCATGGTTGTCACTAAAACAATAACCAACTTCAATTACCAAAATTTCAACCAATTTTCCTTCAAATCCCAATTTTCGCACAAAACAAACCCTAGAATTGCGATTAGGATGACCTAGCAAGAATTTCTCCAATTTAACATGTGCATTGTATATTAGAATGATGTAATTGCACTAAAAACACAAAGCCCCAATTTTTCTTTCCAATTAAAAATCTCACATGAACCCTAGAAATGCAATTTGTGCGTGAAAACCATGCATGATTAGAGCAAAGGAAAACATAACTAGCATTTCAAAGATGATCATCAACAAACGCATCCACCAACAACAAAATCATGCTTCACCCATATTTGTCAACTTCGCAAATCTCCAAAACTCCACAACTTTCGCATAGCTAAATGAACTAATAAAGAACATGCAATGAGGAATAGGAAGAAGTTAAATCATACCTTCGTTGATGATGATGGTGATCCCGATCGTGAGTCCTTGATGTGTAATGTGGTTGTGTGGTTGTGTAATGGAGTGAGAGGAGTGTAGTGTTGTGTCTGTGTGTGTAGGAGTGGGAAATGCAATGGAGTGAGAGATTAATACCTCGTGCGCGAAATGCAAGGAATGGAGGTGTACACGACCCGTGCTACACGGCCGTGTAGCTTGACTCGTGACTCCTCAGTAGCAAAGTAACATACACGCTCCTACACGAGTCGTGTTAGAACGATTCATGACTCCCCAGGTTGCTTAATCTTAAACACGACAGTGTACACGAGTCATGTACATTGACTCATGATTTTACAGTAGCTACGCAAACGTACACTACCCTAATACATGAGTAGTGTAGAATGATTCATGAAAGTACAGTAGCTAAAACTCATACACTAATCTAGTACACTGGTCGTGTACTATGACTCATGAAGGCACAGTAGCTAGAATTCCTACACTACTCTAGTACACTGGTCGTGTACTATGGTAGTGTACATTGGGAGTCAATTTTTTTTTTTTTTTCCATATGAATGATCCTAAGTGTCAAAGGTTTAAAATAATACATATGATAGAATACTTACCTAGAACACTTAGCAGTTTGAAATCCTCCTCTTTACCTTCATTGGTTATGATTTTCCCCACACTTAGCATGAAAACTCAAGTGTCTCATTCGACTATGGCTCAACAATCTGCAAAATCGGGATGTTAGGATAGAAAAAAGCTAGGAAAAGAAAAACTTACCTATCAAAGTCAGACATGGGTTGCCTCCCAAGAAGCGCTGTTGTTTAACGTCGTTGGCTCGATGTTCTCAAGCTCTTCAAAGCTAATTATCCGGTGGATGGAGTTTAAACTCCTCCCGGTCCTCGTTTTCTGCTCCTCCTCCTAAGTACAATTTGATTCTTTGGCCATTCACCTTAAACGTGCCTTGCTCAGGATGCTCCAATTCCACATCACCATGTGGAAAAATTTGCTTTACCAGAAAAGGCCCGGACCATCTCGATTTCAACTTGCCTGGGAAAAGCTTCAACCGGGAGTTAAATAAAAGCACTTGATCCCCTACCTTGAACTTCTTTGGATGACGAATGTGTGCATCATGAAATCGTTTCGCTTTTTCTCTGTAAAGTTTCATATTTCATATGCAGTCATCCTCCATTCATCTAATTCATTCTACTGAAATTTTCTTTTGAGTCCCGATGAACTTAAATCAAAGTTCACTTGCTTGATTGCCCAATACGCCTTATGTTCAATTTCCACCGGAAGGTGGCACGCTTTCCCATATACCAATCTATAGGGAGTCGTCCCCAAAGGTGTTTTGTAAGCAGTCCTATACGCCCACAAGGCATCATCGAGTTTCTCCGCCTAATTTCTTCTATGATGACTAACCGTCTTTTCAAGGATCCTTTTCAACTCTCGATTTGACACTTCAACTTGACCGCTTGTCTGAGGATGGTAAGGTGTGGCGATTCGATGAGTAACCCCATATCTCCTCAAAACTTTTTCTAGTTGAGAATTACAGAAATGTGTTCCTCTGTCACTAATAATAGCTCTAGGAAATCCAAACCTTGAAAACAGCTTTTTCAAGAATTTGCATACTACCCGGGCATCATTGGTGGGTAAAGCTTGAGCTTCCACCCATTTGGAAACGTAGTCCACTGCCACTAGTATGTATTTATTCCCGAAAGATGTGGGAAGCGGTCCAACAAAATCAATGCTCCAAAGATCAAATACTTCACATGCTAAGATATAATTCTGAGTCATTTCATCCCGTCTAGATTATTTTCCTATTCTCTGGCATCTATCACAAGAAAGAAAAAATGGTGAGCATCTTTAAAAATTGAAGGCCAATAAAACCTACCTCCATAACTTTATGCGCTGTCCGGTTGGCACTATAATGTCCCCCAGTAGGGCCTAAATGGCAGTCAAATAGAATCTTCCAACCTTCCTCATGATCACACATCGTCTTATGATTTGATCTGCACAAACCCTAAAAAGAAAAGGATCCTCCCAATAATAATGTTTTAAATCAGAGAAAAACTTCTTTTAGCATGGCGATCCAAATCATCAGGGAGAATTCCTGCAGCAAGATAGTTAGCAATATCAACAAACCATGGTAATTTAGTACTCAAACGCTCACAAACTGCAAGAAGTCTTCTTTAGGAAAGTTGTCATCAATGTCTTCCTCATCAGGGTCATTTTGCGGATTTTCCAACCTTATAAATGATCTGCAGCTAAGTTTTCTGCTCCCTTTTTATCACGGATCTCTAGCCAAATTCTTGTAAAAGCAAAATCCATCGGATCAACCTAGTTTAGCATCAGTTTGGACAACAGAAACTTCAAAGCAGAATGATCTGTATACACAACAACTTTAGATAAAACAAGATAAGATCGAAATTTGTCGAAAGCAAATACTACCGCCAATAATTCCTTCTCTGTTGTGGTATAGTTCTCCTGAGCACTGTTGAGCGTCTTACTGGCGTAGTATATTGGTCGGAAATGTTTCTCACGTCTTTGTCCAAGGACAGCACCCACAGCAAAGTCACTCGCATCACACATTAGTTCAAATGGAAGGTTCCAATCAGGAACTATCATGATTGGAGCGGTTGTCAACTTTGCCTTCAAAAGATTGAAAGCATCAAGGCATTCTTGGTAAAATCAAAGCAGCATCCTTCTCCAATAGCCTTGTCATGGGGCGAGCTATTTGGAGAAGTCCTTAATGAATCGTCGATAAAAACCGGCATGTCCAAGAAAACTTCTAATGGCCTTCACTGAAGTTGGAGGTGGAAGTTGTTCAATGACTTCAATCTTTGCTCGATCAACTTCAATCCCTTTCTCCGAAACCTTGTGCCCAAGCACAATTCCTTCCTTGCACATAAAATGGCATTTTTCCCAATTAAGTACCAGGTTGGTTTCTTCACAACGGATCAAAACCTTCTCCAAGTTAGCCAAGCATTCACCAAATGAATTTCCAAAGACCGAGAAATCATCCATAAATACTTCCATAATTTTCTCCACCAAATCATCAAAGATTGCTAACATGCACCGCTGAAATGTAGCCGGTGCATTACAAAGCCCAAAGGGCATCCTCCTATAGGCATAAGTGCCATAGGGACAGGTGAATGTTGTTTTCTCTTGATCCTCTGGAGCTATAGGTATTTGGAAGTACCCGGACATCCCATCAAGATAACATAGTACATATGTCCGGCAAGCCTCTCTAACATCTGATCTACAAATGGCAGCGGGAAATGGTCCTTTCTGGTGGCTTCATTTATCTTCTATAGTCTATGCAAACTCGCCATCCAGTTACAGTTCTCATTGGAATGAGTTCATTTTTCTCATTTGGGACCACAGTCATCCCTCCTTTCTTGGGTACACTTGTGTTGGACTAACCCAAGAACTATCAGATATAGGATATATCATCCCAGCATCAAGTAGCTTTATAACTTCCTTCTTAACCACATCCTTCATATTCGGGTTTAGCCTTCTTTGGGGTTGAACAACAGGCTTGTAACCTTCTTCTAACAAAATTTTATGAGTACAGAAGGATGGATTAACACCTCTTATATCAGAGATCTTCCAAGCAATTGCTCGCTTGTGTGCTTTTAGGATCGAAATTAGTTGCTCTTTCTGTTCATCGATAAGTCTGAAACAATGATCACTGGCAGCTTAGAATCCTTCTCCAAGAAAGCATATTCAAGAAAATTTGGTAGCTGCTTCAATTCAAGCATCGGTGGTTCTTCAATCGAAGGTTTCAGTCGTGCTTCATTGTTCTTCTTCAATTCTTCAAACCCATTCTGAGGTATGAATTGCTCTGTAGCATCCAATCCTGCTATAATAGCTCTTACTTCGGGGCTCGTCGTTTCTTTCTTTTCATCGTGAGTCAAACTCAATTCCATTTCATCTCTGCTTAGAATTTCTTCAATGTGATCAGACACTGAGGAATCCACAACATCAATTGAATAACAGGAGTCAGCAGATCCCATCGGATGTTTTAATGCTGCAGAAACTGTTACCACCAATTCTTCATCCCAACTCTAAGTGTAAGCTTCCCTTCCTCAACATCTATCACTGCTCTTGCTGTGGCTAAGAAAGGTCTTCCCAGAATCAAGGGTATATCCCTATCTTCATCCATGTCAAGTATCACAAAATCTACAGGATAAATGAAGTTTCCAACTTTCACTAGAACGTCTTCAATAATTCCCCTTGGAATTTTTACAGAACGATCAGCCAACTGAAGACTCATGCGAGTGGGACGGGGTTCAGTTAAGCCCTCAAGGCCTATTTCTTGAAAAAGGAGTAAGGCATGAGATTAATACTTGCCCCAAGATCAGCCAATGCTTTATCAACAGATAATTCCCCCACAACACATGGAATAGTGAAACTTCCAGGATCTTTCAACTTAGGAGGTAACTTGTTCTGAATAATCGAGGAGCAATTTGCTCCTACTTCAATTGTAGAGACATCCTCCAACTTCCTCTTGTTAGACAAAAGTTCTTTAAGGAACTTAGCATATCTGGGCATTTGTGAAAGAGCTTCCACAAAGGAAGATTAATGTGAAGCTGCTTGAACAGATCCAAGAATTTGTCAAACTGTTCTTTATCCTTTTTCTGATGAAGACGAGCAGGATATGGTATTTTAGGTACATATCTTTAACTGCTTGAGGTTGTTTCTTTTCTGGCTCACTGTACCCTTCTCAGAATTCTCATTCATGTAACTTCCTTCTCCACATTTTGCTCAGGCTCCTCCTCACTTCTGCTCGGAACTTCTTTACCACTTCTCAAATTAATGGCTTGCACCTGTTCCTTAGGATTAGGCTCAGTATTCCCAGGAAGAGATCCTGGCTGTCTTTCTGAAAGCAGTTTCGCCATTTGGCCAATTTGTTGCTCCAAAGTGTGAATAGAAGCTTCTTGATTTCGATGACGTGCATCAGAACTCTGGATAAACTGTGTTAGAAGTTCTTCCACATTTTGCTTCTTCTCAGGTGGTGGAAGAGCAGGAAGTTGTTGATGCGTTGGTAATTGTTGCTGCTGCGGCTTATGAAACCCAGGTGGAAAATTGGATCTTTGTGCATTCTGGTTGCTCCAAGAAAAATTTGGATGATCTCTCCAACCTCGATTATATGTATTGCTATAGGGATTATAGTTCCCGGTTCCTCTGTCAAATTTGTTCACAAAATTCGCTCCCTCCATGCTTGAGCTAACTCCAGGAACATAAGAATCTCCCATAGGAAAATCTGAAAAACCCGTAGGAAAGTTGCATTGAGGTGAAGCATCCATATTTGGCATATGACTTGGTCCTGCATTTGACATAGGTTGCATCTACTCATTTGAGCTGTAAGTGATGCAACTTGTGCTTGAAGTTGAGCAACTGCTTCTGACTCATGATTGGCAGTTACTTGCCTCGGTTTATTCCTGTACTATGCCAACAAAATGTGTTTCTTGCCATATCTTCTATCAGATCATATGCCTCAGGAGCGCTTTTCTTCATTAGACTTCCACCAGCCACTGCATCAATCATAATCTTCAATTGATCACCAAGGGAGGAATAGAAAATTCTAACCAGATCATGAAGAGAAATTCCATGGTGAGGACAACGCCTAAGGATTTCCTTGAACCTCTCCCAAACTTCATAGAGTGATTCACCCTCATACTGACGAAAGGAGAGTATATCATTTCTCAATTGTATTGTCTTGCTTGGTGGGAAAAATTGCTCCAAAAATTTCCGTGCCACTTGATCCCAATTGGTTAGGGAATGAGGGGGTAGTGAATTTAACCAGTTGCTTGCCTTATCCCTAAGAGAAAAAAGGAATAGTCTAAGGCGTATTGCATCATCAGATACCCCATTACTCTTAACAGTGGCACATATCTGTAGAAATCTTGACAAATGATCGTGTGGATTTTTAGAAGCTCCTCCGCCAAATTGATTTACCTGCACCATCTGAATTAGAGCAGGCTTCAGCTCAAAATTATTTGCTTGTATTGCAGGCCATGCAATAGGTGGTGTAAACCCCGGTTTTTCAAGCAGCCAAGATAACCCTAGAACTGGAAACCAAAACCCTAAACCGGAATAGCTTAAGTCTGGAGTGAGAACTAGGAACCCTAATTCAGGCTTTTCCTCGGTTTCCAATTAAGAAACTTTTATAGGAAAATTTAAAATTGAATATAGTTCCTAATTATATTTCAAACCAAGGAAATATCAGATTTTTGGAAATTTTCAATTCCGGGTCATCCCGAGACCCATTATAGAAAAACGTGCCCCGGAACTAGAATTTCAAAAATATACTTATGGGTACTCATTTGAACCGAAATAAAATAAGGATTTCAAAAATATATCTTTCATAATTTTTCGGTTTATGAAAAATACAGTTATAGCCTTTTTATTTGTATTTCATTACTACCGGAAATTAAATTGTCTTGTCAACTATTCACTACTATTCATGAAGTACCACCTAGTCTACCTATTAGCACACCCTACAAATCTAACCCTTACCATCACTCAAATCAACTCCTTTCTTCCATAACTTTTGTCCCTTCAACTTTATTGCAAATTATGACAAGTAATGCAAAATCAAATCAAGGCAAATCAAAATGGAACAAATCAAGTTCCCCCCCTCCCATGCTCTTTTTGAAATTTTTTTTTTACTTCTTTAACCTAAATTCACTTCCTATATAAACTACTTTTTCTCTCTCTTTCCTCATTCTTTCACTTTCCAATTTTTTCAAAGTGTAAAAGCTCTCTTTTCTCTCCCCATTTCCCCTCTTGGCCATGACCCTCCAAGTCCCCACACACACACACACAAAACTTCCATTTCCTCTTTACATCTTCTTTCCACTTCAAGTAAGTAAAGTTTCACTCCTTCCACTCAAAAACTTTGTTATGGCTAAGTGATTTTTGGATATTTCAACTAAATGTCCCCATGATCTTTTAGTAGGACAATGAGATATCAAAACAAGAATCCCGAACCATTACAAAGTAGATCTAACACTTAAAGGAGCTTTCATGCCAAAAGCTTTATGTTTCTCCATCAAAAAGTATTTTTAAACAAGAGATCTTTTATAAAAATATAGTTTTTATGTTTTCAAAACTCATTTAAGCATTTGATAAAGTAGATCCATCGTTTTATTACCCATAATCATGTAGGCATTTAAAGTTTCATTATTATTTTGTGTCTATGTGCATTAATAGTCTTTAATGCTTTTGTCTTTAGTAAATAACCTTTTTAGTACATAGATCTATGGTTAGATAAGATAATAAAGTCAAAAAGGAAAATACTTTTCAAGAAACACACTTGTGTAAATTCGGATGACTTTGTAAACCTAGGTCAAAAACACTTTTATCAACTTCTAAAAATATATTTTATAAGAGAAATGAAGCCTATGGGTATTAGATAATGTTTAGTAATATTTTTCATGAGTCTAAATGAGTTTTTACTAAAGAAAATGTTGGAAACAAGAAATGAAGTCCATAGAAGTTTTGAGCTAATAGTCATGTAGACAAAATTCGTAATAATGGGTGTAGGGTTAGAAAACACTATTTTTCCAACTTCAAAAATGATATTTTCTTAAACAAATGAAGTCCTTAGGATATAGGTATAATAAATACTTAAAGTTTTAAGTACAAAATATATTTTTCCTAAAGGAATCAACTTGAAAATGGACTTTTGTAAATTCAGATTTTTGGAAACCCCATAGCAAATGACCCACTTAAAAGTTTATAAATAAATGTGAATTTTATTAAAGAAATAAAGGCCTTTGGATATAACTAATATAAGGGTCAAAATTTCTTTACACAAAGTAGAGTTTTTCTAAAGAAAATCCTTGTAATATGTAGGTGTGGTCAAGTGTAGGAAATTCACTTACTAAACATTGGTATAAAATGGTTTCTAAGAAAAGTTCACTTTAAAATTCTTTAAATCTAAAAAGTTATAAGAACATAGACTCATTAAAGTTCACATCATGACATTCATGATAGGGAAAATCATTACCATTGCATTTAGTATCATTTTATACTTAGGAATCTCAAATGCATTCATGAAAACCGCATTTTTGGAATTGATAAACCCGTTGTACAGATCCGATCCCTCAATTCTGATTTCAAAACTTGATTTAAACTTCATATTTAGAAAGCTCTTCCGAAGTAGATAGAAATCAGTATAAAATTTGTGAAATTCCGACTTAAAACGACCAAGTTATGGCCATTTTAAAACGAAACTTCGGAAATGACGCGAATTCCGATTTTGCTAAGTTTTATTAGAGTTTTAGTGTCCTAAGTTGGTAGAATACTTATTAGGGTATTTCTTATATGAATAGGTGAACCCGTAGACGGTGACTATTTGCCTCCGATTACTATTACTAGAAGAACGTGTACCAATGGAGGAGTGAGTTTTTCTTCCCGATTCATTTATTGTATGTGCTTGTAAAGTAGTGCACTAGAATGTAGGACAAATGAATGGAATATGAATAATGGGGAATGATGGGAAATTATATGTTGATGATGATGTGAGAACTCAAATTAAGAATATCGAAACCGGGTGTTAAACTTTGGTTGTGTAGTTAGCTATGATGGTTTGTCTGAAAAAATTGTTTGATCACCTAAGTAAAATGGCTTAATCAACTACGTGGACTAATGCTTAATTGATATGTGCATATCACAAAGGGAAGGAGCATTAGCATTCGTAGGTTAATCGTGAACTATAAACGACATCGAATAATCGTAGGTTAGTCGTGAACCATAAACGACATCGAATAATCGTAGGTTAGTCGTGAACCATAAACGACATCGAATAATCGTAGGTTAGTCGTGAACCATAAACGACATCGAATAATCGTAGTTAGCCGTGAACCATAAACGGGATACTGTTAGTACCGCAGTAGTCGTCAATCTGCTAACCCGGGATGGAGGGCGCAATTCTATCCACATATGATTTCCGGTTGGTCATATGTATGTTGAACTTATGTGTTTGATGCATACACTTGCTTGATTAATAACTTCATTGAATTGTTGTGGCATAAATGTTATTGTGGGAGATTACACTCACTAAGCTAGTTAGCTTACTGTAAACCCCCGAATATTTAGTAATCATAGAAGTTTAAGCATAAAAAATTAAATCCCGAAAATCGACTCAAGATAAAGACCAAATTCTAGACCGAGTCAAAACATTGGAAACGAAACCCTAAAAAATCGAACCAAGTTAAAACTTAATTCCAAATAAGAACAAAAACGAGTTTTCTCAATCTTGAGAAAACGAGAACCTTGAAACGAAATATAAAGTTCAATTACCGATATAATCAACGTCCGTACGTCGATTAAATAATCTAGCCAATTCCTAAAACGCGAATCGAAACGATAGATCTAAGTACCGCTTAACAACGAGATGATAAAATCCTAAATCCTTCAGTAAAATTTTAGAATCACAAAATCCAAATTCTCACCAAAAGTCAAACTGAGTCAACTCATAACCCTAGACTCGGTTAAAAGATTCCGAGAACTAAAAACTATTAAATAATCACAAAAAAATAAAATAAAACATAAATTTCGAAACGGTCAAAACTCAAAAGAATTATACGATATTACGAATATCTCGACAGAATCGGAAATCAAAACGGAACCCTAAAAGTCAACAAGCCTACAACGAACCCTAGTGTTTAAGATCCGGCAATCCCGCGTTTTCAAACCCTAGAAAACGAAATTAAGTTAATGGCTAGAATAGTTCGTAATAAACATAGTGGTAACATAAAAATATCAATTCGCGAATTTCGAGTGACCTTCGGACCCAAACGGACCGGTTCTCGAAAAGCATGTCCCAGAGCTCGGAATATTAAAAATATTCCGTTTATACCAATAGACTCGTAAAAATATAAGGATTCCCGAAATATCAGTTTTAGAATTTTTCGGTAGCTAAAATTACAGATATCGCATTATTACGCGTATTTTTATTACTACCGTACTTTAATTGTCTAGTCTACTATTCATAGTACTTTTCTACTATTCATTACTATTCACTCTCTCTACTTTATATCTAATCACTCTTATAAATGACACAATTCACACTATTCACATTTTCTTTTCCCATAAAAATCTACTCATACCTTTCTTACAAAATATCACTTCTCTTACACAAAAATTAATCATAATTGTACTTTTCTCTCTCCCCCTTCATGTTGCCATCCAATCACTCTCTCTCTTCCCTCTCTTTTTATTTTCTTTTTCAATTATTTAAATCACTCTTAATTCCTCTCCTCTTTTCCTATAAATATCACCTCTCCCCTTCTCATTTCTTCACACCTTTCTCAAGTAAAGAATTTATGCAAAAATTCTCTCTAAACACTCTCTCCATACTCTTACAAGAACTCTCTTCTTGTAAGAAGAAAATCTCTCCTACCAAAACTCTCTTTATGTAATACAACTACTATCTCTCCATAACCACATAACCATACATTTACTACCATCTTCATACCTCTTACATACCTTAGGTAAATATTTCTTCCACCTATTATTCATCCATGTCATGTAACTTAACATGACTATGGTGTTGTTTTGAAACTCATATGAGTAGTAAAAGCAACAACATGTTCATGTTTTGTTCTTGTACATAAACTTCCTATTTTATTATGTTGTTATTATTATTGTGATTATTTGCTTATATGTATAGTATTATGTGTATTATGTATATATATTTATTTAGAGCATATAAGCTCATTTTTTATTTATTTATTTTATAGCTATGCAATTTATTTATTTTATGTCGATATTAAGACTAGTCTTTCTAGTCTTAGACTTGTCCATATCAAGTCAAAAACAATCTTTCATTTATTTTCTTTAATCTTTCGGGACTAGTCCATTCTTAGTCCCGGGATGCCTTGACCAAGCTAAGGCTCCAATACTTGATCGGGATTCCTTGATGAAGCTAAGGTTCCCAATGCTTGATATTTTATTTTCTTGCTCATTAATTATTTTTAGTATTTTCTTATGTTCTTATTATTTTATATGCTCATGATACTTGCATTTGCATAATGTTAATGTCTCAACTAGTCTAAAAATAGAATCTTGTTTTACTAAATGAACTCAAAGCTAAGTTTCCAATTATATGATTTACCACAAAAACATGAAGTTATTATCAACAACCTAGAAATAGAATAATACAAGTTTTCTTAAATAACAAAGATAGTTTTATCAAAGAAAACATAAATAAATATTTTCCTTGTATTTTATGGTAATCTAAGTTTTTAGAAAAATAAATCGTTAATATCGAAAGTTTAAGACTTAAATTCTTTTCTAAACTAAGGAACAAACTAGTTTTCAAAGTTAAGACAAAAATCAACTCATCAAGTTATGAACCCACTTAGGAAAAATAATGATTTTCAAATTTCTAAAAGAAGGAACTAATTTTCAAAGGAATATAAATGAGGTAAGATTTATAATAATGGATTTTATAAAAATGATTCTTTTCAAAAGAAATGAAAGAACAAGTTTTGGAAAGCAAAAGTTTATATTTTAGAAATGAATATAAGAAGACAAAATTCATTTTCTAAAACCATCCTAAATACAAAATTTAAAAAGGTTTTGAACGACTCAAGATACTTTTTAATAAAAATAGATCTTTTAGCACTAGAGAGAAATTTATGAAAAACTAAGGTTAGAAGGAAAATTTACTTGTTTTGGAAAAGGAAATGAAGAAAATAAAATAAGAATATACTCATTTATAACAACCTAGTAAAAATATAAAGTTTCTTTAAATACTTGAAAAGAAAATTTCAAAGTTAAAGATTAAATGAATTGTTTTATGAAATAAATTGTTGAGACACTACCATTGGGCTTTTTGCATATAAAGTGAGCATACCTATATTCAAAAGTGTTTATCAAATATATATTTATATTGTTACAAAAGG
Source organism: Combretum micranthum (assembly GCA_024138025.1). Lineage (NCBI taxonomy): Eukaryota > Viridiplantae > Streptophyta > Magnoliopsida > Myrtales > Combretaceae > Combretum > Combretum micranthum. The sequence goes on from JAMXBD010002880.1 coordinate 123,661, forward strand.
ATTTTCTTTAAAATGGAGTTGAGTTAGAAAATGGATTTTGCAAAAGTTTAGAAAATTCGTTTTAAATCTGTACCTGATGTTTTCGGAACCTAAATGACCTTTTATCACCAAGATAAGTTTAGAAATGGATAGAACTTTTCGAATAGGTAGAAAACGGTATATCATATGCGAAATTCTGAGTTAAAATGAGCAAGTTATGTCTATTTTAAGTTGGAATTTCTCCCTATACGATTTTACCGCGATTTTAAGAAAAGTTTAGAATATCCAAGAATAGAAATTCCATGAAAAACTTATCCCGGGTATTTCTTTTGTCTAGGTGACGAAGGATACGAGAATACCCTACCCGAGGATTTCTACGACTACGAAGATAGCGAAATGGACAAGTGAGTTATTCCTTCTAATTTCGTTACCTTGCTAGTGCTTGTAATGTAGTAGCATTAGTATACTAAGAAAAGATAAAAACGAATATATTTGGGGATTTCGGGATTATGCGTATGTATATGATTCTATGTTTATGCGTGAATTGAGAATTAAGAATATCGCAACTTCGATCTGCTTGTTTAAATAATTTTGTTTACTTACTTGTATGATTGTTTATTGTTGTTAAATTGATTGATCGCCCCTAATAAACCTTAATAAGGTTGACCTAAGAACAATAAAACGTTCACGCATAGCATCCATCGAGTCACATCTATTTCGGAAGGCTGCCACTCCTACGCGTAGAGTTGGATTGGCTGTGATCGTGCGGTGCCACGGGCCATGTTCCTTCCTGGAGAATCCAAATCACTTGGGGAAAGCGACTCTAGGTTCGGAGCCGAGCCAACCGAACGCTGTGGGTGAGGACCTGGGGACTAGCAGTAGAAGGTCGAGGACCTTCAACCCCGATTCCCTAACCTTTGATATGGAGGGGTAAATCCGTTCTATATATGGTTTCCGGATGACTATATATATTCGCGTAATCATGTGATTGTTGCATTGTATGCATAGCATATGTGTGATTAAATAAATAAACTTGTTTGAAAATATGGTGCGAATGAAAAGGAATATCTCACTAAGCTAGTTGTAGCTTATACCCCTATAGATTTTGTTGAAACAGGTGTATTTGTGGATTAAGTTTGAGGATCATGACATTAAGGAAGTCATGGATGGATAATTAAGGATATGGAATCATACGATGAAGAAATTTTGTAAGGTTCTTTATATTTGCTAACCTATATGATTAGGGACGTACATTTATTTGAAGCTAATAGAAGAATATTCCTTAAGAATTGAATTGTGATATGCTTATGTTTTACATTAAGTATTCTCCTTGTCTTGTTACTTATTTATTATCAATGTAAATTGCGCTACTCCGATGCGTCCCCTTGGTTGTGATGTACGCCTTGTACATGATATGGAAGCCTTTGCGTGACTAAGGTAGTCATTCTTAGGCTTTAGTATTATGTACGGCGGACTGCCACGTTTAGGGTACCCCTCGGGGCGTGACACTTACGTCCCTATAGTCCATTCCTTTTGCAGCTTACACATTTGTGGCTTAGGCGACGTGACCCGGCTGAACAGGTACCGAAGCTAGGAGTTTTCCCTAGAAGTTGTAATTTCTGTATTAGACTTCCATAGAAAACTTCTAAGACTTGGATGACTGTAATAGACCATTAAATATTCTTTTGCGGGGGAATGCCCCTTAGAATTTGTAATATTTATTTATGTTTCATGAATTATATCCTACTGCCTATGCATGCCAAATTAAGCTTTTATCTCCATTCGGACTTGTACTCTATTGTTGTAAAGGTACGCCTTACATCTATATGAGACTCTCGAAAGACTAAGGTGGTAATTCGGGAATCTTATATGGCATGTGGGACTGTTACGTTTAGGGTACCCTATGGGGCGTGACAGTTTAAGTTGGTATCAGAGCACTAGTTATTAGCATGACAATAGAGTTTAAATGAACCTAGAACTAAGTAACTAGGATAAAATTGGAGTTAAAAGCTAGGCTAATTAATAGTTTTCTTGTTGTAGGTTTCTTGGGTGAAACCCGAGAAAGAGCTAGAAACTTCACCAAAAGCCTAAATGAGACTATGGTGGAATACCGACTACGACTAAGGGTATGTGAAGACTTTGCATTGGTACAACGACCTAGGACGATAAGGGAAATGTATAAATTATGGAAAGAAGGTCTTAGGTATACAAGATGGATATCTGTGATAGATCAATTAAGATATACGATCCAATAAGAAGAAGGAGATGGACAATTATGGAGACTATTTATACCCTAGAGAGGGTGATGGTAGAATATGCTGGAGAACCTATGCTTAGAGAAGCTACATTTATTCTAAAGAATGAAGGGAGCCCCACCCATCCAGACTTTGGGACTTGGCATGGTATAGGACCTCTCTATGTGCATGCCCGTGATGACCTTGATGATCATAGGGATTGGAATCTGACGGACATTAGAAATCACTTTTTGTGGCAAGCTAGATACCTCGATATTGTACCATTTCTAGGAGGAGCTCCAGCTCCACAAGTAGGAAACGGGGGAGGACATCTGATTAATGCCCCAGTTGTTGAGGAAGAGGAGGTGAATGAAGGGAACAATGAAGGAGGAGAAAACAATGTGGAGGATCCTGAGGAGGACCCAAATTGGATGGAGGAGGAAATACCTAGATCTCCTACCCCACCAGCCATAGCTCTAGAGCAACCCAACCCGTTACCAGAACCAGTTGTATGGGACTTCAATAGGGATCTGGACATACCCGATAGTGGGAGGGTAGAACCAGAATTCGACCCCACCATATGGAAAGATATATACCCGGTAGGCGAGCGTCCCCCTGAGGTTGATGCCATAGCCCCCGAGCCGGTAGTTCCGGAACCTGTGGAGAGAATGAATGAAGCTGACAATTGGATAGGTGAATTCAGAGATAGATGGAGCAGGATGTGGGAGGAAGCTGGAAGAGAAGTGGAAAGAGAGATGGGAATTAGGAGTGAATCCAATGATAGAGTTGATAGAGAGGAAACAAATCAAGAGGGAGATCAAGAAGTGAGAGAAGAAGAAGAAGAAGAGGAAGAGGAAGAAGAGGAAGAAGAAGAGGAGGAACCAGAGCCTCTAGCCCGACCCGCTCAGAGAAGGAGATTGACTGTAAGGGCCTATTTGAGTCAGTTCATCCGAAAGGATGATGGAGGATCTTCTAGTCGAGGACGACTCCCCAGTCCCTCATCAGACGACTCTGATTAAGCTATAGGATCTAGTATCCCATAGAGTCCAATGGTTTCTTTTGAATAGTAGGCAATGCGGGATGCCAAATTGCCTTAGGATCTCTTTATGGTTTAGCATGTTGTCTTTCCTTTCCTTGTCTTTTTTTCCATGTCCTTAGATGTTGTTAGGTAGACTTTATCGGCTAGTATCGGAAGATTTGATTTGTGTTGTCTAATTTTGTAAGCTTATTGAAAAACAACTCTTGTACAGCACATCAAATCAATGAAGTATTATGTTGATTCCAAGAATGAAGTTTCACAAACATCATACTTTTGCATTAGTAGTAGGCTACATTCATTATACTTAATTGCATAAACATATTCTCATTCATATCATCATTTGATTCAGAAATTCTTTGTTATTATGATTCTTGATTTGAATTCTTTGATTTTATGATTTCTTACTTAAGACCTTTTGTGAAATTTGAATTTTCTTTGATCTTTTGTAAATTCTATATTTCTCTAATTATTCCTAGAATTTTCGCAAATTCCTTAAGCCAAGTTTTATAAGCCGCAAAACTCTAAAGAAGAAATAAAACTTATTAAGACATATGTAACAGACGAAACCGGAGAAACCGAAAAGGGAGCAAGAACCACTCCCAAGTGAGGCTAGTAGCGCGAACCAACCGGATCACCCCCAAGCTAACATACCTGAAGCTGCTCAGCCCGATCCCCAAGCAGCAATGATGAATGCAATCGGGAATTTAACAAATATGTTTGCTGCATTCATCCAGAAAACCAAAACCCCAGAACCAAGTCTAAGGGATTCCGCATCTTTGCCACCACCTCCACCACCCCTCCATACAGGAGAATGCAAGCGGAGTTTCCCATACCACCTGAGGAGCAATCTTATAATGCTCGTTATCCACCCCCTCCACCGCAAAGAGGATACCAAGGAGTTCCCTCCCCGATTTTATAAAGAGCAACCGCTACTTTGATGGGGCATTTGGAAAGCCCGATGAGGCAGAGATTGGTTAGCTCAAATTGAGCGCTCCTTTGCAGCTTACGAGACCCACCACATCTCCGATTGGAGTACGGCACATACATGTTGAGGTATAATGCACGTGTATGGTGGGAATCGAAGCGAAGGAGTTTGGCACCCCGATTAGCTGGGAGACCTTTCGTAGAGAGTTCCTAGAGAACTACTTCCCCGCCAGCCTCCGAGTAAGGTACAGTGCAGATTTCCTGCATGTGAGACAAAGAGGCAGAACGATTGAGCAGTACGAAACAGAATTCAATCACCTGCTGCAGTATGCTCCTGAATCATACAAAAATAGTGAGGAGCTGCAGAAACAAGTATTCTGGAAGGTCTCGATGAGACCTAAGGGTGAAGATACAGGAATCTGGATTCGACCTACCTTGAGGTAATTGAGAAGGCCCGTTGATTGAAGGGGCCAAGAAGAGAAAGTATTGAACCGGACAAAAGAGTGTTCGGAAAAAGGCACTTTGACGCCTCCAGCTCAAGCTATAGAGGGAAAAGATTCAAGCCATACCATGGTATTAAGGATAATCCTGGTGGGAAGTTCAACCAAACCAAGTCCAACATTTCTGTTGGAAGTGCAAAGGAAGCCACTACCCAAGACAATGCCCCAGCTGAAGGGCAAGTGTTTCTTTTGTGGCGAGCAGGTCATCTGGTTTATGCTTGCCCAAAGAAGATGGCTATAACCTGCTACCTTTGCAAGGAAAAGGGCCACGTAACCTCGAGTGCCCTCAACGGAAAAGTGGGACTACCCGGCCTTATGGAAATCCGGGAAATGATAACACCCAAAGGTCCGTAGCAAAAGTGGAAACCGTGCAGCCTCGGCCATGCATGGGATGCGGCTGTATAACTTTGAAGGCCAATGGATGATCGAGGATGATGAGGAGGAAGGCATGGAGCTGGCCGCGCTGGACCAAGACGACGATGTGGATGGCGGCTAGTGACAGGTTAGTAACAAGTTCCTTTTTAGATAAAGTTCTTTGTTTTCTTAGCAAGTTTTAAAAAGGAAAATTTAAAACTGTGAAAGAGGAAAAGTTGAAATCTGGAAACCCTGGAATAGATAGCTGTTGAGTGATTAGGACCAAGTAGTGATAAATGTTTATGGTAACAGGACGCATAGGAGTAAATGGGAATGAAGCTTATGTGTTGTTTGATACGGGAGCAACCCACTCCTTTATCACTACCAGCTTGGCTAAGCAGCTTGGTCTACCCATAGCCATGACAACCACAACCTTAAGGATTAAGACACCCACAGGTAGTGTTGTGTCGACCCGAGAGATAATAAAGGATTGTTTGCTAGAAATCCAAGGACACATCTCAGCAAGCGATTTGATAGTCTTGGAGATGAGTAAATATGAAGTTATCCTTGGGATGAATTGGCTAAGTAAGGTTAAAGCCATTGTGGACTGTCAAAGAAAGATGATAAGTTTTGATGACCACAGGAAGGAGAGAGTAGACTTCCTTGGAGAGATCATGGTGCGAAGAGATTACGGGTTAAGCTCCTTCGACTAATGATGGAAGATGAGGAAATTGTGCCAATAGAAGATGCCTGGATTAGAGAGGAGAGAGGAGAAAAGACGGACATACCCGTGGTAAATGAGTTTGAAGATGTATTTCCTGAAGTCTTACCCGGGTTACCACCAAAAAGAGAGATTGATTTTGAAATCACTCTAGCCCAGGTACAGAGCCGATATCAAAGGCACCATACCGGATGGCTCCGGTGGAATTGAAGGAATTAAAGACCCAATTACAGGAGCTTTTGGATCAAGGATTCATAAGACCCAGCGTGTCGCCATGGGGCGCACCGGTGTTGTTTGTGAAGAAGAAGGACGGGTCTATGAGATTATGTATCGATTATCGGGAGTTGAATAAAGTCACAATCAAAAATCGATACCCCCTTCCAAGAATCGACGACCTCTTTGATCAGCTTCAAGGGGCAAGTGTGTTCTCGCGCATTGATTTGCGCTCGGGTTATCACCAATTGAGAATCAAGCCGGAAGATGTGTCTAAGACAGCCTTTCGTACACGGTACGGGCATTTTGAATTCTTGGTAATGCCATTTGGGTTAACCAATGCACCTGCTGCATTCATGGACCTTATGAACCGAATTTACAAACCCTCTTGGATAAGTGTGTAATCGTGTTCATAGATGATATTTTGATCTATTCCAAAACCAGAGAACAACATGAGGAGCACCTAAGGATGGCGTTACAAACCTTAAGAGAAAATAATTGTACGCCAAGCTATCTAAGTGCGATTTTTGGTTGGAAGATATCTTTCCTTGGACATGTAGTGACGGGAGATGGAATATCGGTTGACCCGAAAAGATCAAAGGGTAGTGGATTGGAAACAGCCCGAAACGGTGACCGAAGTGAGAAGCTTCCTAGGTTTGGCTGGTTATTACCGCAAGTTTGTAAAGGATTTCTCCAAGATTGCCAAACCTCTGACTCAACTGACGCAAAAGAATGAGAAATTCGAATGGACAGATAAGAGGGAGCAAAGTTTCCAAGAGTTGAAACGGCGCTTAGTATCAGCTCCAATTTTGGTATTGCCGATCCCGAAAAGCCTTACACAGTGCATAGTGACGCCTCTAGGAATGGCCTCGGATGTGTACTGATGCAAGAGGGAAAAGTCATTGCCTATGCCTCCAGGCAATTAAGGCCTCATGAACAAACTATCCAACACATGATTTGGAGTTGGCCGCTGTGGTTTTTGCCTTGAAGTTATGGAGACATTATTTGTATGGACAAAGGTGTGAAGTGTACACAGATCATAAGAGTCTCAAATACTTGTTCACACAAAAGGAGTTAAATATGAGGCAGAGACGGTGGTTGGAACTCATAAAGGACTATGACTTGGGAATAAATTACTGCCCGGGAAAGGTAAATGCTGTGGCTGACGCCTTGAGCAGAAAGAATTATGGAGAAGTGGCAGGCCTAATCACAGAGCAAAAAGAGCTGATAAAGGAATTCGAAAGGTTAAGAATTGAATTCGTAGGGCAAGATGTCGAGTGGAGATAGCAAATTTGGTTATGGAACCCACCTTGATCGACAGGATTAAAGAAGCCCAAAGATATGATGAGGCGATAAGGAAGATCAAAGAAGAAGTGCTCAAAGGGAAGTATAGTGACTTTACCCTGGATGATGAAGAGGTGGTTAGAATGAAAGGAAGATTATGTGTACCGGAAGATGAAGAATTGAGAAAAGAGATCATGAGCGAAGCTCACAACTCCGGTTACACTGTGCATCCGGGAGGTACAAAAATGTATCAGGACATAAAAAGCCACTATTGGTGGAATGGATTGAAGAGGGATGTGGCGATTATGTTATGAAGTGCGCCGTGTGTCAGCAAGTCAAAGTGGAACATCAACGGCCAGGTGGATTATTAAAGCCACTACCTATCCCCGAATGGAAGTGGGATCAAATTTCAATGGACTTTGTGTGTGGATTCCCGAGAACCACTGGATGTGATGCAGTCTGGGTAATAGTGGATCGTTTGACGAAGTCAGCACACTTCCTACCAATTAATATGACCTATTCGTTGGACAAATTGGCTAGGATCTACATCAAGGATTGTGCGACTCCATGGTATTCCAGCGGGAATCATTTCAGATCGGGATCCAAGGTTTGTTTCGAAGTTCTGGACGAGCTACAAAAGAGCCTAGGCACCAAGTTGCATTTCAGTACTGCCTACCATCCTCAGACAGATGGACAGTCTGAACGAACCATTCAGACCTTAGAGGACATGTTAAGGGCTTGCATATTGGAATTCAAAGGAAGTTGGGATAATCATATACCCCTAATCGAGTTTGCCTATAACAATAGCTACCACTCAACCATTCAGATGCCACCATACGAAGCCTTATATGGACGGCGTTGTAGGTCCCCTCTGTTTTGGGATGATGTGGAAAAGCTAGCTATTGGTCCTGAATTGGTTCAGGAAGCAGCTGATAAAGTCCGGGTTATTCAACAGAAAATGAAAGAGGCTCAAGACAGACAAAAGAGGCTGATCTGAAGAGAAGAGAACTGGAATTTCAAGTAGGCGACCATGTCTATTTGAAGATAAACCCAATCAAGAGCATAAAGAGAATGCGGGCTCAAGGGAAATTAAGCCCAAGGTATATTGGACCTTTTGAGATCTTGGAAAGAGTGGGAGATTTGGCCTATCGGCTAGCCTTACCGCCGAATTTGTCGGGAGTTCATAATGTGTTCCACGTATCAGTGTTAAGGAAGTATGTACCTGACCCTGAGCGGATAGTGGAGTTGGAACCCATTCGGTTAAAGGAAAATCTCACCTATGAAGAGCATCCAGTAGAAATCTTGGATAAGAAGACTCAGAAGCTTCGGAATAAAGAGATCGATATGTTAAAGTATTGTGGAGAAACCACACTTCTGAGGAAGCAACTTGGGAAGCTGAAGAGGAAATCCGAAGGAAATACCCCGAGTTGTTTGAGAATCAAGGTACGTCAGTTCAGTTTTGAGGACAAAACTCTTTTTAAGGTGGGTAGGTTGTAAACCCCGGTTTTTCAAGTAGCCAAGATAACCCTAGAACCGGAAACCAAAACCCTAAACCGGAATAGCTCAAGTCTAGAGTGAGAACTAGGAACCCTAATGTCACGCCCCGAAGGGTACCCTAAACGTGGCAGTCCGCGTACACAATATTAAAGCCTAAGAATGACCACCTCAGTCACGCGAAGGCTTCCATACTATGTACAAGGCGTCAACACATAAAGGAGACAAATCGGAATGATACATTTTATGTTGATATAGTTGAGTAACAATGTAAAGGAAATACAATCCACTATACTCCAAATACAAAACACTATACTTCAAAATATAAATCATCAAGCTTCAATTACATTTATCCCAAGACTTCACTACATAAAACTATTACAAGGCCAATCGTAAAGCTTAGCCAAAAAACTTCAAGCATTCTTATATCTTGCCGGAATCCGAAGTCATTCTCGACTTCAACCATCTCGGTCCCACTTAGCATTTCTTGGTATAACCTGCTCATTTTAAACAACTATTGGGGTATAAGCTACACTAGCTTAGTGAGTGTAATCTCCCACAAAAACATTTATGTCACAACAATTCAACCAAGTTATTAATCAAGCAAGTGTATGCATCAAACACATGAGTTCAACATACATATGACCAACCGGAAATCATATGTGGATGGAATTGCGCCCTCCATCCGGGTTAGCAGATTAACGAATCCTGCGGTACGACAATATCCCGTTTATGGCTCACGGCTAACTACGATTATCGATGTCGTTTATGGTTCACGACTAACCTACGATTATCGATGTCGTTTATGGTTCACGACTAACCTACGATTATTCGATGTCGTTTATGGTTCACGACTAACCTACAAATGCTCATGCTCCATCCCCTTGTGATATGCACATGTCAATTTATCATTTACTCAAGTAGTTGATTAAGCCAATTTACTTAGGCGATCAATCAATTATCAGACAATCCATCATAGCTAACTATACAATCAAAGTTTATCACCCGGTTTCGATATTCTTAAATTGTTTCTCATATCATCAACAATCATATAATTTCCCAATAATCCCCATTATTCATATTCCATTCAATTGACCTACATTCTAGTGCACTACTTTACAAGCACATACAATAAATGAATTGGGAAGAAAACTCACTTGACCATTGGATCACGGTCTTCTAGTAATAATAATCCGGTGGTAGGGAATCGTCGAACTCGGGATAACCTAAAAAGGAAGAAATACTAATCAGTATTTCAACTCAAACTAATCCAACGACTTCATACGAATTTATCAAATTCGTAATTCGCGTCCTAAACGGGAATTCCAACTTAAAACGGCCATAACTTGGTCATTTTAACTCGGAATCTCGCAAATTTTATATCGATTTCTATCTACTTCGGAAGAGCTTTCTAAATACGAAGCTTAAATCAAGTTTTGAAAATATCTAAGCCTCAGAATGAGGGATCAGATCTGTACAGCGGGTTTATCATTCCAAAAATGCGGTTTTCATGAATGCATTTGAGATTCCTAAGTATGAATGATACTAAATGCAATGTAATGATTTTCCTATCATGAATGTCATGATGTGAACTTTAATGAGTCTATGTTCTTATAACTTTTTAATTTAAAGAATTTTAAAACAAACTTTTCTTAGAAACCATTTTATACCAATGTTTAGTAAGTGAATTCACTACACTTGACCACAACTACATATTACAAGGATTTTCTTTAGAAAACTCTACTTTGTTTAAAGAAATTTTGACCCTTATATTAGTTATATCCTAGGCCTTTATTCTTTATTAAAATCCACATTTGTAAACTTTTAAGTGGGTCTTTTACTATGGAGTTTCCAAAAATCCGAATTTACAAAAGTCCATTTTTCAAGTTGATTCCTTTAGGGAAATATATTTTATACTTGAAACTTTTCTATCTATTGTACCTATATCCTAAGGACTTCATTTGTTCAAGAAAATATCATTTTTGAAGTTGGGAAAAATAGTGTTTTCTAACCTTACATCCATTATTACGAATTTTATCTACATGACTTTTAGCTCAAAACTTCTATGGACTTCATTTCTTGTTTCCAACATTTTCTTTAGTAAAAACTCATTTAGACTCATGAAAAATACTACTATACATTATCTATTACCCATAGGCTTCATTTCTCTTATAAAATCTATGTTTAGAAGTTGATAAAAGTGTTTTTGACCTAGGTTTCCAAAGTGATCCGAATTTACACAAGTTCATATTTTGAAAAGTGTTTTCCTTTTTGACTTTATTAACTTATCTAACCATAGATCTACATACTAGGAAGGTGATTTACTAAAGACAAAAGCATTAAAGACTATTAATGCACATAACACAAAATAGAAATGAAACCTTAAATGCCTACATGATCATGAGTAGCAAAATGATAGATCTAATATTTCATATGCTCAAATGAGTTTTGAAAACATAAAAACTACATTTTTATAAAAGATCTTTAGTTCAAAATACGTTTTGATGGATAAACATAAAGCTTTTGCCATGAAAGCTCCTTTAAAGGTTAGATCTATTTTGTAATGGTTCGGTATTCTTGTTTTGATATTTCATTGTCCCTACTAAAAGATCATGGGGACTTTTAGTTGAAATATCCAAGAATCACTTAGCCATAACAAGATCTAAAGGTGGAAGGAGGTAAAAGCTTACTTACTTGAAGTAAAAAAATAGGAGATGGAATGAAGAAATGGAAGTTGTGTGTGTGTGTGTGTGGCTTCAAAAAGTTTCGGCCAAGAGGGAAAGAGGGAGTGGAGAGGAGAGAAAAAGAGAGTGTTTTGAGAGCTTTGCACTTTTCAAAAGTTGAGAAATGAAAGAATGAAGAGAGAGAGAGAAAAAAGTAGTATATATATGGAATGGGATTAGGTTAAATGGAGTTAGATTAAATAAAAAAAAAATTTGCAAAATGGACAATGGGAGGGGGGACTATTCACGTCGGCACTATTCATGGAGGAGGGAAGAAGTTTGAAAAACTTTTACTTTGATTGATTGATTTAACATGATGTGAAATTGTTATGAGATGTAAGGGAAGTTAAGGACAAAAGTTATGGAAAGAAGGAGTTGATTTGAGTGATGGTAAGGGTTAGGCTTGTAGGGTAGGCTAATAGGTAGACTAGGTAGTACTTTATGAATAGTAGGGAATAGTTGACAAGACAATTTAATTTCCGGTAGTAAGGAAATACGAATAAAAAGGCTATAACTGTATTTTTCGTAAGCCGGAAAATTATGAAAAATATATTTTTGAAATCCTTATTTTATTTCGATTCAAATGAGTACTCATAAAGAGAGTTTTGAAATTCTAGTTTCGGGGCACGCTTTTCTATGATGGGTCTCGGGATGACCCGGAATTGAAATTTTCTTAAAATCTGATCTTTTCTTGGTTTGAAATATAATCAAGAACTATATTCAAAATTAGTTTTGCTTATAAAAGTTTCTTATTTGGAAACCGAGGAAAAGCCGGAATTAGGGTATCTCGGTCTTTCTCACAAAGCTTGAGCTAAACTGATTTAGGGTTTCATTTTCTGGTTTTCGAAGTTTACTTGATTTCTAGGAAATCCAGGGTATATAAAAAAAATAATAATAATAATAAAATTGTGTAATGAAATGAAATGAATAGTGCAAAAGACTAGTCAATTACCGGTAGAAATGAAAATACGGTAAAAAGGTTATAACTGTAACTTTTATAACCCGAAAAATTATATAACTGATATATTTAGAAATCTCGGAATTACGAGTCTAACGGTACTAATGGTATATTTTTGATATCTTAGCCCCAGGATACGCTTTTCGAAGTCTGTATCCGAACGGGTTCAAAATAGGTCAAAAATTTACCAATCTGATATTTTCAAATAAACTTATTTTACTACGAGCTATTCTACATATTTAAACTATCTTTCGGCCTCTAGAGTTAGGGGCGCTAGATTGCCGGACTTACACTATTGTATTCCGGTTAGGGATTCCGGATGATTTTCCGGTTTAGACATTGCCAAGTTGGAAATTGAGATTTTCTGTTTATACAACGTATTTAGTTTGAGAAATTTATTTTAAATTTTATTTTTATAAGTATTTAATATCTCTAACTGCCTTCGGAAATCTTGAATTGAATTATTATATCCGGAGTAATATCGGTAATGGTTACCGGATATGATTTTCTTGAGTTTGAGTCAATTATCGATTTTTTTGGAATGATTTTGGGGAAATCTTGATTTTTATAATTTGCTTTGAAAAAGGATCTTCGTAATGTTTTGTTTTCGTATTTATTTTTTTCCTTCGATTTAAGGTTTTATGAACAATTGGTCAACTTAAGGATTATTTAATTTGTTATTTTGTTTCTTGAATTCTTCCTTCTTAAGATCACGAGATTTCAATTTCTAACTTGTTCTATGATTCTTGGAAGTTTGATTTGATCGTTAGGGCTTTATTGTGATTTCCGTCTCTTAGGATTATTAGTCTGGTCGTTTGGGGAATTTCCAAAGTCTATATTTTATTATTGGCAGATAAAGTTTTCTTAATCGTGCCAAAGCCTAGTTATGGAATTGGCCTTTGGTGATCTCCTGATCCTTTAAATTGTCATGTTATGGATTAACTTGCTTTTTAGCAAATTTTCACTGTGTTTTATTTTTATCCCGATTTTTATGAATTATAGATTAGGTAAGAAGTTTATCTTACGTAAGGGTTTTTGGACCTAAGGACTTTTGTAGTCCTTATATTATTTTTAGATTTTGTCAAGACTAATGAATTCTTACTTTCATTTATATTTCGGGACTCGTTCAACGTTCGGTTTTAATTTGGAGTGATTTTTAGGGTTTATTTTCGAAGTTCATCTTGGAATTATTTACTGGAATTTTCGGGGCTTACACCTAATTCCGGCTTTTCCTCGGTTTCCAATTAAGAAAATTTTATAGGAAAATTTAAATTTGAATATAGTTCCTAATTATATGTCAAACCAAGGAAATATCATATTTTTGGAAAATTTCAATTCCGGGTCATCCCGAGACCCATTACAGAAAAACGTGCCCCGGAACTAGAATTTCAAAAATTTACTTATGAGTACTCATTTGAACCGAAATAAAATAAGGATTTCAAAAATATATCTTTTATAACTTTTCGGTTTATGAAAAATACAGTTATAGCCTTTTTATTTGTATTTCATTACTACCGGAAATTAAATTGTCTTGTCAACTATTCACTACTATTCATAAAGTACCACCTAGTCTACCTATTAGCACACCCTACAAATCTAACCCTTACCATCACTCAAATCAACTCCTTTCTTCCATAACTTTTGTCCTTCAACTTTATTGCAAATTATGACAAGTAATGCAAAATCAAATCAAGGCAAATCAAAATGGAACAACCCCCCCCCCCCCCCACCCAATGCTCTTTTTGAATTTTTTTTTTTTTACTTCTTTAACCTAAATTCACTTCCTATATAAACTACTTTTTTCTCTTTCCTCTCTCTTTCACTTTCCAAATTTTTCAAAGTGTAAAAGCTCTCTTTTCTCTCCCATTTCCCCTCTTGGCCGTGACCCTCCAAGTCCCCCCCCACACACCACACACACACAACTTCCATTTCCTCTTTACATCTTCTTTCCACTTCAAGTAAGTAAAGTTTCACTCCTTCCACTCATAAAACTTTGTTATGGCTAAGTGATTTTTGGATATTTCAACTAAATGTCCCCATGATCTTTTAGTAGGGACAATGAGATATCAAAACAAGAATCCCAAACCATTACAAAGTAGATCTAACACTTAAAGGAGCTTTCATGCCAAAAGCTTTATGTTTCTCCATCAAAAAGTATTTTTAAACAAGAGATCTTTTATAAAATATAGTTTTTATGTTTTCAAAACTCATTTAAGCATTTGATAAAGTAGATCCATCGTTTTATTACCCATAATCATGTAGGCATTTAAAGTTTCATTATTATTTTGTGTCTATGTGCATTAATAGTCTTTAATGCTTTTGTCTTTAGTAAATAACCTTTTGAGTACATAGATCTATGGTTAAATAAGATAATAAAGTCAAAAAGGAAAATACTTTTCAAGAAACACACTTGTGTAAATTCGGATGACTTTGTAAACCTAGGTCAAAAACACTTTTATCAACTTCTAAACATATATTTTATAAGAGAAATGAAGCTATGGGTATTAGATAATGTTTAGTAATATTTTTCATGAGTCTAAATGAGTTTTTACTAAAGAAAATGTTGGAAATAAGAAATGAAGTCCATAGAAGTTTTGAGCTAAAAGTCATGTAGACAAAATTCGTAATAATGGGTGTAGGGTTAGAAAACATATTTTTCCAACTTCAAAAATGATATTTCTTAAACAAATGAAGTCCTTAGGATATAGGTATAATAAATACTTAAGTTTTAAGTACAAAATATATTTTTCCTAAAGGAATCAACTTGAAAATGGACTTTTGTAAACTCGGGTTTTTGGAAACCCCATAGCAAATGACCACTTAAAAGTTTATAAATGTGGATTTTATTAAAGAAATAAAGGCCTTAGAATATAACTAATATAAGGGTCAAAATTTCTTTAAACAAAGTAGAGTTTTTCTAAAGAAAATCCTTGTAATATGTGTATGGTCAAGTGTAGGAAATTCACTTACTAAACATTGGTATAAAATGGTTTCTAAGAAAAGTTCACTTTAAAATTCTTTAAATCTAAAAGTTATAAGAACATAGACTCATTAAAGTTCACATCATGACATTCATGATAGGGAAAATCATTACCATTGCATTTAGTATCATTTTATACTTAGGAATCTCAAATGCATTCATGAAAACCGCATTTTTGGAATTGATAAACCCGCTGTACAGATCCGATCCCTCAATTCCGAGGGTTAGATATTTTCAAAACTTGATTTAAACTTCATATTTAGAAAGCTCTTCCGAAGTAGATAGAAATCGGTATAAAATTTGCGAAATTCCGACTTAAAACGGCCAAGTTATGGCCATTTTAAAACGGAACTTCGGAAATGACGCGAATTCCGATTTTGCTAAGTTTTATTAGAGTTTTAGTGTCCTAAGTTGGTAGAATACTTATTAGGGTATTTCTTATATGAATAGGTGAACCCGTGGACGGTGACTATTTGCCTCCGGATTACTATTACTAGAAGAACGGTGTACCAATGGCGGAGTGAGTTTTTCTTCCCGATTCATTTATTGTATGTGCTTGTAAAGTAGTGCACTAGAATGTAGGACAAATGAATGGAATATGAATAATGGGGAATGATGGGAAATTATATGTTGATGATGATGTGAGAACTCAAATTAAGAATATCGAAACCGGGTGTTAGACTTTGGTTGTGTAGTTAGCTATGATGGTTTGTCTGAAAAAATTGTTTGATCGCCTAAGTAAAATGGCTTAATCAACTACGTGGACTAATGCTAAATTGACATGTGCATATCACAAGGGGAAGGAGCATTAGCATTCGTAGGTTAGTCGTGAACCATAAACGACATCGAATAATCGTAGGTTAGTCGTGAAATAAACGACATCGAATAATCGTAGGTTAGTCGTGAACCATAAAGACATCGAATAATCGTAGGTTAGTCGTGAACCATAAACGACATCAAATAATCGTAGGTTAGTCGTGAACCATAAACGACATCGAATAATCGTAGGTTAGCCGTGAACCATAAACGGGATATTGTTAGTACCGCAGTAGTCATTAATCTGCTAATCCGGGATGGAGGGCGCAATTCCATCCACATATGATTTCCGGTTGGCCATATGTATGTTGAACTCATGTGTTTGATGCATACACTTGCTTGATTAATAACTTGATTGAATTGTTGTGGAATAAATGTTATTGTGGGAGATTACACTCACTAAGCTAGTTAGCTTACGTCCCTGCAGTCCATTCCTTTTGCAGCTTACACATTTGTGGCTTAGGCGACGTGACCCGATTGAACAGGTACCGAAGCTAGGAGTTTTCCCTAGAGGTTGTAATTTCTGTATTAGACTTCCATAGAAAACTTCTAAGACTTGGATGACTGTAATAGACTGTTAAATATTCTTTTGCGGGGGAATGCCCCTTAGAATTTGTAATATTTATTTATGTTTCATGAATTATATCCTACTACTTATGCATGCCAAATTAAGCTTTTATCTCCATTCGGACTTATACTCTATTGTTGTAAAGGTACGCCTTACATCTATATGAGACTCTCGAAAGACTAAGGTGGTAATTCGGGAATCTTATATGGCATGTGGCAGACTGTTACGTTTAGGGTACCCTATGGGGCGTGACAGGTGGAGCGACTCCTTCAACAG
Source organism: Combretum micranthum (assembly GCA_024138025.1). Classification (NCBI taxonomy): domain Eukaryota; kingdom Viridiplantae; phylum Streptophyta; class Magnoliopsida; order Myrtales; family Combretaceae; genus Combretum; species Combretum micranthum. The sequence goes on from JAMXBD010002880.1 coordinate 140,724, forward strand.
TGGGCATAAATAAGTCCCACATGGGTCTATGCACTTCATTTCCAGCAACTTGAAGTGGATTACCTTCGTTCCCACCAACTTGATTTGGATCATGTTCATTTCCTTGTCCTTCTATGGTTTCTAAAGTCTCTAGATTGGCTCTTCTTTCTCTTTGCCTCCTGTGAAATGTCCGGTCTATTTCAGGATCAAATTCAAAATTATCCGATGAAGAACTACTTGTCATAAACTGCAAGAGATGAAGAATAGATCAGTATTTTTTTTTTTCAAAAATAGAAGGAAGAGAAGAATATAAAAAAAATGACTAAATTTAGCAGCTAATAAGGCTTTCCTAGTATTGCTAGATTCCCCGACAACAGCGCCAAAACTTTTGATGTGTGTATGATCACTAAGTATAAAATTTATAATCCAATTAATTCAAATCCACACAAGGCAGCGTACCTATCTTGTAGTATATAAATTAACTCGGATGTCGTCCTAAAGATCTATGGGCAATTACTAGTAATACCCTTTCACTACTATCTAGTCTAAATTATCAAAAGATTGTATTAACCCTAATGACTAATTATGCTAATAATTAACAAACCCTAATTATAGAATATGAGAGCTTTCCTTAATTTAATTCAATTCACAACAATGCCCCTAGTTTTGATCCACCCTAACCCTTAATACTTATGATAAAATTAACTGATGAAAAACCAAATCTTCAACTGCGGGGTTTCTAAATTAAACCAATAACTCTTTTCAAGTCAATTGATTCCTAATTTTACATGAGAAAATGGGAATCTCTTCCTTCACTCACGCCAATGTAAAATTGCATAAAACTCACAAACCCTAAATAAAGATTTAATCTTTATAGCAGAAATTCGAAGCCTCCCTATGTCTAAGTGAAACATGCAAATTTATCATTCATATAAGATCTATCCTATTAGTTGAAATCTCTTTCTAACTAATAAGAATCAAACAAGCAATAATCCTGGCCAGAAAATTATCACAAGACAATCAAATCACATGAATGAATTCAAGGTCAAAACTTTTCACCAATTGATAACAATTCAGAACATGAGTTAGGGTTTCACAAAACCTAGGGCATACAAATCTACTCTTCCATCTGATAAACAATAAGAACAATAGATTTAGAAGAGTTTAAATGAATCATAATAACAAAAACCCCCTTTTAAACAATTGTTGTGATTCCGGATGGTTGTGCCATCAATTCTCCTTGAAAAGCTCTCCAAAGGACGAACTTAGGGTTAGAAAATGATGTCTGACTCTCTCACTCTCCTCAAACAATGAAAGAAGGCTGTATTTATACAAAACTGCACATACACGGGTGCCCTACACGACTCGTGTAGCTGGGGCGTTACAACATAATTCCAGCGCATTTTCCTTCGTTGTCATGTGTACACTACTCATCCTACACTACCCGTGTAGCCTGGGTCGTGTATATTGAAAAAGCTGATTTTTCTTCAAGTTTATCCTCCAAATCTACACTAGTAGTGTATAATTACTAGTGTATGACCAGTAACTTCATCTAGGCTCCATAATCCTTCAATAACTTGGTTTCTTTCATGATGAATCTCTTAAAAAGCTTCATTATTCCATAGTCATCCCTAAAACAAGTAATTAACCCAATAAAAGTTCTTTTCTTTAATGACTTACTCAAATAGCATATAAAATATGTTCAATAATGCACAAATAATGAGGGTCTTAAAACACTTATCAGTATATGAATGAATTTCTAACATGAATATCATGTAATGAACTCCATAAGTGCATGGTTTTGATGATCTTTGATGATGGACTCTTATGAATTCCTAGTTATCAAGAATCTCCTTGATGGCTCCTAATAAAAAGTTATTATCACCAACCTTACATCCCCTAATGTTTTTATGATTTTATCCTTAGAATTTACTTATCACTTAATTAAAAATGAGTTCCCAACATCCATACTAGTCATGACCTTCATTCATGTATAAAAACCCACATTTTCATTGAGTAAATGTTTTTTGAATAAGTTACTCATAAAAATCCGAATTTTGTAATCTTTCTTTTGTTGCATTTTCCTTATGAGAAAACTTGTTTAATGTATCAAAAATTGGGGCTCCAATATATCTATTATCTAAAGACTTCATTTAGCTCATAAAACATGCCATCTAAGCTTAGATACTAAGTGTTTATGTGGGCATCACCCAAAAATACGAATTTGACTATACATCCATAAATCAATATTTTTCATTCTAACTTTACTACTTGTTTTACATTTGTATCATGCCTAAACTCATGTAAACTTATGGAAATCATTCCTTCAAGATACCTATTACACATACCCTTCATTTTTCATGTGAAATATGAGTTTAAAGATGGTTTTGGTGGTTTTCAAAGTAGGGTTCTAATTTCATCCGAATTTCCAACCATTCATATTTGACAAAACCTTTCATTTTTTTCAATGTTCTTGCCTCCTATATATGAAGATCTACTATCTAACATATCTATACATATACAAGACTACATTTTTATGATCATCAATACATGGAAATCAAATAACTCTATGATCATACATGTAAATAAAGATGTGGATGTCTAAACCTTAGATCTACTAAATATAATGCATGAATCATAAATCTCATGGCATAAACATCAATATATATACAAGATCTCTACTTTACATGCATGAACAGATGATATTTCAAACAAAACTCTTTTAATACTAGATCCATTTCTTGTGATGGCTTGAGATTCTTGTAGTAGTGTTTTCATGTCCTTGCTCATGCTCATTGGATTAATGGTGGAAAACACACAAGAATGATCTTGCCATTACAAGATTTGGGATGAACAAGACTTAAATTCAACCTACCAATGGATCTTGGAGTAGAAAAGAGAGAAATAAGTTGAAAATGTAGAGTGGGGGAGGGAGGCTCACGGCACAAATGGGAAAAGAAGGAGAGTTTTCTCTTTTGTAAAAATGAAACAACTGAAAAATGAGGAGAGAGAATGAACATTTAGTATATATATTAAGTGGATTAGGTTTTAGTTGAATAAATTGAGTAAAAATAAATTAAATTGAGAGGGAAAAGCTAGGGGGGGCGCCAACCATGGGTTTGTGTATGTGTGTGGTGTTGAAATTTTGATATTTGTAATTTAAGTAATTAAAATGTAATAAATGTAATAATTAATTAAGAGACAAAATTCATTGGAAAAGAAAATTGAAATGAGTAGTTGTAAGGATGTAAGAATAGGGTATGGGTAGTGTGTAGTGTAGGTTGTACTTGTGAATAGTAGACAAGACATCTACTTTACCGGTTATAACGAAAACACGGAAAAAGCTATAACTGTAATTTTTATAACCTGGAAAATTATAAAATTGATATTTTTGGAATCCTTATAAAATTACAGTTCTAATGAATATTCCGGAACATTTTTCTGAATTCGTGGTCCGGGGCACGCTTTTCCATAATTGAGCTCGGGAAGGCCCGAAATTGAAAATTTCCCGAATTTAAAACTTTCAAAGGTCTAAAATATACTTTAGAAGGATAATTCATATTCATTTACTTTATAAAACTTCTTTTATTATGAAACTGAAGGAAAGCCGGATTTAGGGTTCCTAAGCTTCTCTTACTAGCCCCAACTAGACCGGATTAGGGTTTCGCTTCCAATTCCCGGGGTTTCTTAACTACTGAGAATACCGAGGTTTACAATATAGGTTATATGTATCATTAGGTAGTAATTTTTATAAGTTGAAATGAGTTTTGATGAGATTAATTTATCAAACAAGAAGTGGAATCTAGATGGAAAATTTTGAGTTAGTACACAACATATGAAATTCGTAATTTTGAATATAGGTCATAAGAACACCTATCATCCAAGTCCAAAATAGAAGTTTTATGTGTTAAATGGATTCCTTAGGTAATAGGTACCTTAAAGTCTTAATTTTTAATGTATTAAACAAGTTTTCCCAAAAGAATCACTCAAAAATATAATTTCAAGAAATTCGGATTTTTAGACAAATCCTATTTGAAAACATATTTGCAAAGTGTAGAATGCAAGTTTTTATGTAGAAATGAAGGCTTGGGTAATAGGTATAATGAAGACTCAATTTAGATAAGGACAAATTGATTTTCTTAAGGAAATAACTTCAAAACAAATGAGATAGTCTAAGTTAGGAAACTAGTTTTCTTGAAATTGTATAATCATGGAGTTATACAAGTAGGAAGTTTCTTAATTTTCCTTTTTGAAAATAATATCAAAAAAATGCATGCATCAAGTTCATATCATATCATTCATGATAGGGAATCATCAATATTGCATGTGTAGTTGAACTATATGCTAGAAACATCACAAACATCCACAAAAACCATTTTTCGGATTGATGTTTTCGAATGAACAGAACTGATGCCTCTGTTTTGTGACCTAAATATTTTCGAAAATTGAAAATAATATTAGAAATAGATAAATCTATCGAAGTAGATAGAAATCGATATATTATATGCTCAATTCCGAGTTAAAATGGGTTAGATATGGTCATTTAAAATTAGGATTTTATCTTATGCGAAAATTGACGAACTTAATAGCTAGAATTGTTAAGTTATTAGAACCTTATAAGAAATACTCATTTCGGGTATTCCTTGTACTTAGGTGAATTAGAGGACGGATTTCCACTCCCCGAGGACAACTACGACCAGTGGATTTCTCTCCATGGCTGAGTGAGTTCATTTCTTAAATAATTGTGCTCATGTATGCGCTTGTAATCGTAGTGGCATTAGAATTAGGAAAAGATAAAATTACAATGATTGTGACATAATCTTGGTTGAATGAATGATAAGTATATCGAGACAAGACTTGTTGATAAATCATTGTATGAGCTAGTATTAGACTTGGATTGTTTGAAATTCTTTATGATCGCGCTTAATCTGCTTAATTAATATGTCACGATTATATGAATAAACTGTACATGCATATCACGTAGTGAGTCACATGGCATGACTTACTGTACCTTTGTGGGAAGAAGGCATAGTAATTCGGGCAACGAGGGGCCAGTAAACTCGGTTGTTGGCGGATGGGCCGCAATTAAAATGTGCGTGGGTGGGCACCTATATCAACCATAGTAAAAATATTAAAAAGTGGTGGATGGGCACTTGTATCAACCATAATAAGAAGTGAAAATATTTAAATGATGGTCGTATGGGCATGAAACACCTAATCCCGAATGGAAGGCGTAAATCCATTCAACATAAGATTTCCGGATGGTCTTATGTATTGTATGCTCATATGCTTGTGCATTCATATGATTGCTAATGACTTGTCTGGTACATATTGTTGAGTATGAATATTTGGAAATTGAATCTCACTAAGCCTGTAGCTTACACCCCGATAGTTTTGTTGTGGTGTTCCTATTTTTGGTTGTTCCGAGAGAACACATTTCACAGGGTTATCTTTTGGATGAAGGAGCTTTTGAAGAAGTCGGGTCCTAGCTAGAGGCGTGGACTTCTAGGAAAATCTCCTCGATATAAACCCTAGTATTTGTAAATGTGAATTTAGAATGAATGGACTTCCATTATTATTTTGATAGGAGTATGCCCTCTTGACTTTTGTAAAGGCTTAATTTATTTATCTCGTTGTGATTTCTATTCTTAATGCTAATGTATGCCTTCTTTAGACTATTCGATTCAAAGTGTGATCCTGAAAGTTGTGCAAGAACACCTTACACCCGAAATGTAAACTTATGGGATGACTAAGGTTGTCATACTTAAGTTTAAATATCGAGTGTGGTGGACTGTCGCGTTTTGGGTACCCTTTGGGGCGTGACAACTAGTGCTTGAAGGATAATACAAGGAATTTTATGAGCCTGAGAACTCTTAACATTGTTAATGGGGGTATGCCCTCTAGTTCATGTAATAGAATAGTTCTCTATGAGACGGTCATGATTTACATTCTTGTTGCTATGTATGTCTCCTTAAACTACTACGAAGCAAAGTATGGTCTCTGTATGTTGAGAGTGAGCCGTATACCCGATGTTCAAACTCATAAGAAGACTAAGGTTGTCTTACTTGAGTTTAAATATTGAGTATGGCAGACTGTCACGTGTAGAGCACTCTTTGGGGCGTGACAGTTTAAGTTGATATCAAAGCATGGTTTAGAATCTACAATCATAACTTTAGCTGATAGACTTAAGAAGACTAAGGTAGGATGAGAATAAAATAAAGCCTAGATAAGAATGGCGTAGGTAGAATGGGTTTTACAAATATGATTCTTTCTTCTTTTGTCAATAGCTTACTCACGGTGAAGCCCGCCGAGCGGCAAGGCAAGTGCGTAAGCGACCTGATGAAACCTTGGTTGAATACCGTTTGAGAATTAGGGTCTTGTGCGAAGACTTTGCTTTAGTTGGTCATCCCAGGTCAATCCGAGAGATGTTTAATTTGTGGAAAAGAGGGTTGATGAACACTGAATGGCATAGTGGTCACTAATATTGAGTATTGCCCTATGAGGAAGAAATGTTGGTCGGAGCTTGAAGTGATCTATGCAGTGAAAGGATTGCTGTTCATAAGTTAGGAGAACTTATGTTGCAAGAAGCTACCTTTGTGTTGAGAAACGAAGGGGGAATGACTTTTCCCGATTTTCAAACTTGGAACCCAAATGGATACCTGTTTACTTATGCCCATGACCTGTTGGGAGATCACACTGACTGGCTTCGGGCGGATGCTCAAAGTTACTTCTTTTGGTGGGGAGTATATGGGGAAGTGATACCTCCACCCGCCGACATGGCCACCTCTACTAAGTGAAATTGGCCACCAACCCCACGAAGAAGAAGTAGATGAGACAAAGGGTGTGGAAGTTACCCATCTTAAAGAAATTGAGGGTGAAGAAGGACAGGGATTAGCGTACAAAAAGTGGAATTGATCATCTAGAGAAGGGAGCGAGACCTATGTTTGACCCATAAGTCCAAGCTGAATTTTGTAGTTGCGACCTTGAAAGATAGGTCATAGTAGTTTTGTTGTTTCGGATATCATCTATGTTTGTTGCTTGTTGCGATGTTTGCATTAGTATGACCTGATCTCAATTCCCATGAAGGGCCTTTGTACCCCCCCAGTTTATGTTTTAATGAAAAGCTATATTATGTTTTATGAAGTTAAGATTTCCTTCTTCAAGTTTCCTTAATTATATTTTTCCTTTATAATTGCTCGCTTGTATAAGAGCTTCCGACAATTCCAAAATTCGATAGAAAAGCTAATAATGTCATCAGAAGATTATTTGATTGAGTTACTTAAAGGAAATACAATCGCAGTAGAGAAAGAAGATGCTTAAAACAAACCACGGCAAATGAACCCGATATGGGGGAAAAGTAACAAGGAACACCGCCGCCAACCCCACCCGTGACCGATGTTTGAGTCGCTCTACAAATGACCTTAAGATAATCGACATAAGTGTGTAAGTCCATCCGATAGTCTATGCCTGCCCTAAACTAGTACAAGTATGGTAGGGAACCGATAAGGCAAGTCCTTCTGAATGGCTTAAATAAGGTTATATGTCGATTTCTGAAACCTAAATGGAGTCACAATTAAGAATAGGTATCCGCTCTCTAAGATCAATGACCTGTTGGACTAGTCGCAAAGGATAAGTATGTTCTCAATGACCGATCTTCGATCAGGATATCCTCAGTTAAAGTACTAAGCCAGGTAATGTACCTGAAACCACACTTCGAATTATACAAGGACATTATAATAATTGATGATGTCATTGGATTAACAAATGTTCCTGTTGCATTCATGGTCTGGATAAATCGGGCATGTAAGCCTTTATTAGGTAATGGTGTGAAAGTTTATGGATGATGACCTCATCTACCCCCGAACGCGCGAGTGGCATGAAAGACGCCTATGCGTAGTGTTACGACCCTCAAGAAAACATAAGTTATACACCAAGTTCTCCAAGTGTGATTTCAGGTAGGATAGAATTGCATTTTGGACCGCATGGCAGCAAGGGAATATATACCTGTGAACCCTGAAAGGATAAAAGAGCGATGGATGGGAAAACTGCCCAAACCAATGAAGGACGTGGGAAGTTTCCCAGGTTTGACAAAGCATTATGGAAAGTTGTTAAGGGTTCCTCCCGGATAGCTGAGCCCTGGATCCAAAGTGAATGAAGAGTTTACATGAGCAGAAAAGAGGGACCAAGGCCTTCAAGAACTAAAGCAGGGACTTGTTTTTGCTCTGATATTGTTATTACCCAATTCCTAAGAAGCCCTTCATAGTTCAGGGCGATGCATCGAGAAATGATCTCGGATGTGCACTCATACAAGAGGGAAAAGTGATCTCCTATGCTTTAAGATGGTTAAAGCCACATGACCAAGACTATCCTATACCTGAATTGGGTTTACCCACGGTGATGTTCACTTTAAAGACGTGGGGTGCTACCTCTATGGGCAGAGGTGTGAGATCTATACCGATCACAAGGGCATCACACAAGGAGGAGGCACAAGGTAGGATGATGGTTTGAACTAACCAAAGATTTCGATCTAGGGAAAGTCATCTCGCTTAAGGAAAGTGAATACGGTTGTTGATGTTATAAGTTGTAAGACCCACAAAGAAAGTGGAAGTGTTGCATACTAATCAAAAGGAATTAGTGGGAAAAGTTGAAAGGATAAGTATCGAATTTACAAGAAGTGACGCTCAGTCAGAGATGGCGAATTGGACGATGAAACTCACCTTAGTAAGAATTGAAGAAGCTCAGCATTCTAATAAGATAATACGGAGCATAAAGAAGGGAATTCATGAAGGAAAATATACCAAATACGCGATAGATGATGATGATGTGATAAAAACAATGGGACGGCGGTAGGTGCCAAATGATGAAGAGATAAGTTGTGAGGACAACTGTTTTTGAATGATTGAAAGAAGACCCTCGGACTCGATTGGAGGAATTTGATACCAGGGATTATCAAGGATTGCAAGAAAGAGTACGGATAATAGGAAATGTTCAAAGAGGAAGGCAAGAAAGAAATCATAAGGAATTGGAGTTTATGTTGCAATGATCCCGGGCTGAGAAGTCAAAACACTTCACCTGAATGATGACCCCAAATAGGGAAAAAGACATAATATTGGATAAAATACAAGGTTGACAATGTAAGGGAAAGCATTACCCTACACAGTGTCCATGACTTCAATCCAAGTGTTACCTTTGTGGGGACCCTAATTACAAAGTTGAGAAGTGTTCCAAAAAGATGACTACCGTATGCCTTCTTTATACAAAAAGAAAAAGGGGACATTCGGCTAAAACATACCCTGCACGGGATAACCCGCATGTTGCTTCATTGAATCTATCAAGGAAGATGAGGAAGGGGTATGATAAGAAGGAAAGCAACCCTCACACCTATGTAATGCAGGGAGAGGCTAATGATGAGAAGCTGGAGTCCTTTGCTGCGAAAAGGGAGCGGGGATCAAAGATACAACTCGCCATCGAGTTCGCGCAGTACCCTTAGGATACCGCATATTCTTTCCTACCATTAAGACCCAGGAGATAGGTTGATAAAAATACGATCGGATTGAATGGCTAGACCAAAAATAGGAAAACCCGTGACTATTAAAAGCTAGAATGAGCCAATGATGGAAACAAGAACAAAATTCGACTGATTTAATGAATTCCAAGATACCCCTCATATAATTTCTTGTACATGAAGAATTTTGAAAGATTCAGAATCTATAAAGAAAGTGACGTAAAACTTGGAATCGCAGCAAACATAAAATCTTCATAAGGAAATTTTACAATAAGGGAATGAGATCTTTTGATTTCACATCCATCAAGATAATTATGATCATAGAGAGTTTAAAACTATGGTAACCTCAATTAATTAGAGAAATGTGAATCTCAAAGTACAATATTGTATATACAGTTACGTAAGAATGGAAAAGCGGATCCATAACCTTCATTGGTCAAAGTAGTCGTGTTACATAAAGTCGGGTCGTCACGAGTCGTTCAGAGCAGTTCGAGTCAAGTTGTCTATGGTCAGGAGTCAAGTCTATGTCGTTTTTAAAAAAGAGTCGTGTCAGTGAAGGTTGGAATCATTAAGCCAATTCTTATTAATTTGTATGTTCTATATTACGAAGAATATCTACCGTACCGAATTTAGAAATGGCACAAACAAAAGCATAAACCGGCGCTAGAGACATAACCTGAAATTCACAATCCTTCCTTAATAAATGATACATACGTGACAAGTTTTGCGGACAAAACTTCCTTTAAGGTGGGGAGGATGTAAGCCTCGGAAAATTTTAGTAAATAATTCTAAAGATGAGCTTCGAAAATAAACCCTAAAAATCACTCCGAATTAAAACCGAACTTCGATAGGTCCCAAATCCCGAACAAGTCCAGAAATTTATGAATTGTGAGGAAAATGAGAATTCCTAAAAGTAATTCTATATTCGACTCCAACTTATAAAAATCGGGTAAAATAAAGCCCAAAAACAAATTATTAAAAAATAAATAATGATTAACCTCCAGAAATAAAACTCAATCCAAAGAATTCCAAGAATGTTGAGAGATATTAAATACTTATGAAAATCGACCTTAAAATAAATCTCTCAAATCATATATGTTGTATAAACATAAAATATCAGTTTCCAAATTGGCAAAAGTGTAAACCAGAAAGTCAACTGGGAATCCTAAGTCCACGAAACTCCCAAGAAACTCCGTAGCCTAGATCCGACGTACCATGGCCGAGTGAGTATCTCTTCCGATTTCAATTATTGCTTGTGATTGTAATGATAGTTGCACTAGTTGTTGAGCAAAGATAAAAAGAATGTATATGCATGATGGGGATAGTTAGGAATTATATTTGTCTGCTGTTGATATGTGAAGTTGAACTTAAAGAATATCGAAGCCGAGTGATAAGTTATTGCTTGTATAGAGATGAGCTAGAATTGATTGTCTGCAAATATTGCTTGGCCACCTAAAAGAATTTGATTAATTGATTATTGGACTTCAATTATAACTGAACTCATTCATATCACGATGGGGATGGAACATTAGCATCTGTTGGTTAATCGTGATCCATAAAACGAAATATTGTTCAGTTGACCGTGAGCTTAAACGGGTCGTATCGCAGGATTCGTTAATCTGCTAACCCGGGATGGAGAGCGCAAGTCCATCCACATATGATTTCTAGCTGGTCATATGTTTGTTGAACTCACTTGTTTGATGCATTCACTTGATTGGTTAATCACTTGCTTTATTGCTATGTTTTAATTGTGATATGGAAGTTTTCACTCACTAAGCTAGTGTAGCTTATACCCCAATAGTTTCCTGTTGCAGTATGAATACCTTTGGCTATCTTCGAGGACCCGTGGACATCAGGTACAGCCCTTAGATATTAAGGAGCTTTCGATAAGGCCGGGACCTAAAAGTAGAAATGGATTTTTAATCCTGTTTCCATGAACTAGTGCCTAAAGGATAATACAAGGAATTTTGTGAGCCTGAGAACTCTTAACATTGTTAACGGGGGTATGCCCTCTAGTTCATGTAATAGAATAGTTCTCTATGAGACGGTCATGATTTACATTCTTGTTGCTATGTATGTCTCCTTAAACTACTACGAAGCAAAGTATGGTCTCTGTATGTTGAGAGTGAGCTTTACACGATGTTCAAATAGGTTATCTTACTTGAGTTTAAATATTGAGTATGGCGGACTGTCACGTGCAGGGCACTCTTTGGGCATGACAATTTAAGTTGGTATCAGAGCATAGTTAAGAATCTACGATCATAACTTTAACTAATAGACTTAAGAAGACTAAGGTAGGATGATAATAAAATAAAGCCTGGATAAGAATGGCGTGGGTAGAATAGGTTTTACAAATCTGATTCTTTCTTCTTTTGTGAATAGCTTACTCACGGTGAAACCCACCAAGCAGCAAGGTAAGTGCATAAGCGACCTGATGAAACGTTAGTTGGATACTGTTTGAGAATTAGGGTCTTGTGCGAAGACTTTGCTTTAGCTGGTCATCCCGGGTCAATCCAAGAGATGTTTAATTTAAGGAAAAGAGGTTGATGAACACTGAATGGCATAAAGTGGTGACTAATATTGAGTATTACCCTATGAGGAAGAAATGTTGATCGAAGCTTGAAGTTCTATGCAGTGGAAAGGATTGCTGTTCATAAGTTAAGAGAACCCATGTTGCAAGAAGCTACCATTGTGTTGAGAAACAAAGGGGGACCGACTTTTCCCGATTTTCAAACCTGGAACCCAATTGGATACCTATTTACTTATGCCCATGACCTGTTGGGAGATCACACTGACTGGCTTCGGGCGGATGCTCAAAGTCACTTCTTTTGGTGGGGAGTGTATGGGGAAGTGATACCTCCACCCGCCGACATGGCTCAGCCACCTCCACTAAGTGAAATTAGCCACCAACCCCATGAAGAAGAAGTAGATGAGACAAAGGGTGTGGAAGTTACCCATCCTGAAGAAATTGAGGGTGAAGAAGGATAGGGATTAGCACACAAAAAGTGGAATTGATCATCTAGAGAAGGGAGCGAGACCTATGTTTGACTCATAAGTCCAAGCTGAATTTTGTAGTTGTGACCTTGAAAGATAGGTCATAGTAGTTTTGTTGTTTCGGATATCATCTATGTTTGTTGCTTGTTGTGATGTTTGCTTTAGTATGACCTGATCTCAATTCCCATGAAGGGGCCTTTGTACCCCCCAGTTTATGTTTTAATCAAAAGCTATTGACAAGATCATATTTTATACAACTTGTTGATGTTCATAAGACCTAGAATGGATATTTGTTTTGATTAAAATTCATGTTTCAAGACTAATTTGGACAAAGAAATCAAAACAAGAAACTTTGAAGTGAAAAGTGAAAAAATTAAAGGATACGCCGGCATTTCATACTTCAAAGCCACCGGCGTTCAGACGGCTTACTCTCAAGGCCGCTGCCTACACTGCCAGCTTTGCCAGCCTTTAACTCAACCAACTTTATGCCGCCTGAAAGCTACCGACGTAGAAGTTGAACAGGCCAGTGTACACGAAAGGCCGGCAGCTCAGAATGGAAAAGTCACCAGCGCAAAAGGAGTTACAACATACGTCGGCTCCTAAGCTGCTGGCGTTGAGGCAGTGTAGATCAAGGATCTGAAGCGACATGAAGACAACACATGCTTGGAGGAAAGTGAAGAGACTAAAGATGCTGGAGTGTCTACGTCGGTACCAAAGCCATCGGCTTTGGGATAGCTTTTGTTATAAATTGGCCCAACCTTTCATTTCTCATCACATACACCGGCTAGATCTACATCTAAGCCACCGGCGTAGAAGCGGCCTACCTGTGTAACTGAAGTTGAAAGCTGCCTGTGCACTGTCTGTGTAAAGAAGAAATTGATGATACGCCGTCTGTAAGCCGCCAGCGTAGAATCCATAACTGCCGGCGTATGAAGTGAAACAGCAAATTCTCATTTAATGCTTTGCACGAAATTTTTCCTATAAATAGGAGTTCTCCCCTCTCCAAAAATAATCAACAAGCAGAAGCAAAATAGTACACTTCAATATAGAAATAGTCTAGCATTTCATAGAGATTTGTGAGAGAAATTTGTGAGCTATCAAGAAATGTAATTGAAGATTGGGATACTTGAATTGGTGATATCTAATCTGTTTCTTATGCAATTCATTTATCTAAATTATTTTTTCATAATATTATCAATTACATATTCTTATCTAATTATTGAATCTACATCCATGAGTAGCTAAACATTTCTTTGTGGGAAGTGATGAAGTCCTAATTTTGCTAAAATGATTATTGAATTTATATTATAGGATTGTTAGAATTATGGAATATTTGTATTGAATCCTAATTATCTATTTTAATTATGATTGAAATTGAATTGATAAGAATTTGATGATTTGGAAAAAGATTTAGGGTCCATAGGAATTCATGAATTGAAATTAAACAACATTTGTGGGAACAATCAAGTTTGATTTTAATTTAAAAATTGTTCTATATACTTCATGCAATATTTTATTTTAATTTCTCACTAAGGAATTAGGAGAAGTTAATTTAGGATATTAGATAATCATAGAATTGGAAGATTTATGATGATAAATTAGATTCCATTGATAATTTGTCTAACGGAAGCTAATAGATTATTTTGTGGTTCACTAAAACTTTGTTTTGGTCTTTACAATATCTTACAAATATCCATAATCCTAATTGTTCATATAATATAAATTCAGTATGATTAGTAAAGATTAGGATGGATTTTTTTCCTTCCCACATTCATCTTATATAAACTTCTCACATTCTCATTTGCATTCATATAGATAGAATTAGTTAGTAATTGATCAAATTTTGATTGCCTAAATATTAGTATAAGCTAATACCAATCTAGTAGTTAATTAGTCTCTGTGGAATGATACTCTACTCATTCTATATTACTTGATCAAGACCCAGTACACTTGCTAGTATATTTGAAATTTTATATACACATCCCATTTAGATCAAGTTTTTTGCGCCGATGCCAGGGACCAAAATTAATATTAGATTACTTTTAATTTTGCTAGTAGTTTAGTGTTTTCCAAAGAATTTGATTCTTTCTTTCCTCTTTTCAGGTTATATGCAAGGAAGTAGAAGTGCTGATCTCTACCAATAGACCCAAAAT